>PVKA01007127.1:0-79447 GCA_004027165.1 Ctenomys sociabilis
AGTTAGTGGAGGCTTCAGTCTGCACTCAGCGGGCTCCAAGGCAGAGTGGCACATGGCAGGGAGCACTGTTCATGGAGGCAGAAAACAGCAAGAGCAGAAAGGGAGGCGAGGGGAGGCCTCTTTCCAGCCCTTGTATGTGTTCAGGCTCTCTACGCCAGGGTGGGGATAGCACTCACCCACAATCCCAACACTGGATCAGGAGTTAACCACAAACCCTGGAAGCCTTGCCCCATGACTCATGAGGCTTTGGGGAGACACCCAGACACAAACTGTGACAATCGACATCCTGTGATGCTGAGCACTGGGCAGGCATGTTCCGGCTTCCCTGGGAGCCCTGGAAGACATGCCCACACCTGCAAGGAGGCACGGGAGCGAGGGCCAGCAGAAACTCGGGAAACAGGGAGAGAGCCGCTGGGAGAAGACGTGCTTATGTGTGGAAAACGCTCTTAAATATATTGAAAATAAACTACCCTTACATGAGTCTGGTGATATCACAGAGAAAGGGACAATTGGCAGAAAATCGATGTATTATATACAGCAGTTACTTGGAAAATACAATTTTAAAAAGCTACCATTGCACACAGCATAAAAACAACCTAGGAATTAAATGCCTCCTTAGGACAAACAGAAAATGAACCAGAGAGGACCTGCCAGCGCCCACACCCCCACCTTGCTCTCCTTAGCTGTCCTGTGCTGGCTGGGCTCGGGTACTGCTGGAGCCCAGGGCAGGGCCAGCTCTGTGGTGGGTGGGCGTCTCTGTCCCTGTGCAGCCAACGGGTTTGCAGGAGTTCGCACTGCGACAGCTGCTCAGGCACCAGCTGCCAGCGTCTTCTTTTGTTTCTATTTGTACTTAGTCGCTGCTGATTTCATTCTCTGCAGGGAGTTGGTGCATGAACCCAGCACACTCCGATTCTACTTTCCCTTCTCTCCCACCCCTTTTATTTTTCCTGTATCAGATTCATTTATGTATGTTTTAAGACTTTATAAAATTAGTGATCATATATACAGATTGAAAATCAGACTAATATGCAGAGAACATATAAGACATGTAAGACCAGGTCAGGCGCACTTTTTGATCTATTCAGATTGCTTTTTCCTCTTTTTTCCCCATTACGTGTTGTACATTTATTTTTCCAAATAAGAAGAAGCATACAGTATTTAAGCCCGCATGTCCGAACCCCTTCACCTCACACCACGGTCTCTGTCACCCATTTTCCTGCGGGCCACTCACATTCAGCTTTCTTTCTGGCCGAGTAGAGCCTCACTGTGTAGACACCCCCGTTTTCTCGATCCGCTCACCTGCCAGTGGCACAGAGGCTGCTCCCAAGACAGAGCTACTGCCGATTGCCATGCTGTGAGCATGGGTACGGACCGCTGGAACACGAAGGCATTAGTTCTTGGGAGGACAGCAGAGGGGCAGCAGCTGGTCATGCGGACTTGTGGCTTTGAGGGCTCTCCACACCAGTCTCCACCACAGTCATGTCGGCCCGCAGTCCCACCAGCCGCGGAGGGGGCCCTATTCTCCCACAACCTCGCCTCAGGACACACAACGACTCCATGCATGAAACGTTTCCTACGCATCAAAGAGACCTAAATCTATGAAAAGAGCAGCAAAGCTGTTGGAAAAACTCAGCTTTTCAAAGACAACAAGAAATGCTTAGGGAGGATGCACACATGCAAACAAGCATAAAGTGGTTAAATTTATTTTTCTCAGAGACTGGGGATATAGCTCAGTAGAATAAGTACTTGCTGGGCAAGTACAAGGGACTGACTTTTAGCCCTAGTTCCGCCAAAATTTCAATTTTTTCTCAAAATTGAACGTTTCTGTTCTTAGCCATTAAGGAAGCAACAGGAAAGTTGGAAGAAGAAAAAAAAGTCACACATTTATCTGAACCTCTAGAACAGCTAAATACTAAATATTTAAAGAAATCTAACAAATTATGAAAGAAAAACTATGAACCAAAAAGTGGACACACAGTCTGCAGCACTATTATCCCGGTGGCTGCCTGTGCTGGAACAGCTCGGCTCTGCCGTGCTGCTGGGGTGCATGGCCGAACTCGTTTAGCCCAGTGCATGGCTCCAATTACCTCATGTTAAATCTTTCTCAAAAGTCCCTCTAATTTTTTCTGTTTTGTTTTTCCAGACTTCTTTTTTTTGTTGTTTTGTTTTGTTTTGTAAATGAAAAGCAAGCTTCTCTATTGTACACAATACAGAATATAAGGCAGCTTGGCAAGATGCATACAGCCATGTGCAGGGGAAAGGATTTAAAATCAACTGGCAGGTTAAAGCCTTTCTGTACTGTATTTTCCACATTCTGGAAAAGGAAGCAAATGAACCAGTCCCCAGAAACTCTTGAAAGAAACAAAGCCCACTTGAGGGGTGCGCGAGTCCAGTGGGAGCATGATAACGACACCTCCATCTTGCACCCCGCGAGCACAGACCTCGGAGCTGCAGCAGGGGAGCGGCAGTTCAGAACACAGAAGATTATTTTCACACTTCTAAACCAGCATAAATTCATAAAAAGGCAAAACCCACACCTCATACCAGTATAAGAAAGGAAGAAAATCGGTGCTGGGGTGATGGCACAGTGGAAGCGCAAGGACCTAAGTTCAATCCCCAGTTCCATCCAAAAAGGAAGAAAGGAAGAAAATCTATGCAGCGCGTATAAAACACACATCTCTAGCCAGTTAGGGGTGAAATATGCATCTATGGATAGACTATGTGCAGATTAGACAGCTATAGTATGGTTTACAAAGAGTCCTTTAACTAGAATGCAATGCTAATTAAGTCCCAAGCAACAAGTTTGGCACTTTGGAGGGCTAATTAGCTTCTAGCAGAGGAAAATCTGATTTTCAAGCTCTAAGACACAGCCTTTGTCCTCGTGAACTTCTTCACAACTGGTCGTGTGGGCGATCAGGGGACACTGGTACAGCACAGTACCTCACAGCGCCTGTCCCCCGTGTGTGGAGTCATCGCTGCTTCTCTCACTCGAGGACAGCGTGGTCATTATGCCGCAAACATGTGCAGGGCACCTAGAGCCCTCACCAACGAGGACAGGCAGAAAGGTGCTCCCTAGCCTTCCCCAGTGCTGCGAGCTCAGCCTGCACACTAACAGTTAGCTTTGTTGTTTTAAACTTCACTAGTATAATACAGCAATTAGAAGATACTTTTAAGAGAAGAATAATGGCAGGAAAGCAGAGCGCTAGCACTGTCTTACCTGTCAGTGACACGTTTGAGTCTCAAATCCCACGCAGGGCTTGAAGCTCAAGATTTAAAGAAAAAGGAAAATAAAAGGAACTGATGAAATGGCCGGTGTCATCAGTCATGCCCAAGGAAGCAGCCCCAGGGTCCCCACCAGGCGGCCAGGTCCTGAGTGGACGCATGTAGTATGTCCCGGGGGCCTTCCCGGGGACACGTTAGTGAACATGGTGCTACACACTGGCGCTATGCCCTGCACACTTCAAAATATACAACTCGGGTGCAAACGTTCTGTTGGGTTGTCTGGGGCAGAGGGCATAAGGCAGGTGACAAGGCAGCTTTCACATGCCCAAGGGCAGCCTGGCAAAGCCCCTCCCAAGCTGCGGCGTCCTGGAAAGCTGGCATGGCCCTGCCTAAGGGACTCAGTGCAGTTACCAAAAGGCTTTGTTTGTTTGTTTTAAATACCAAAACTACTACAAAAATCAGTTTATAAACTGTTTTTCCAAAACAACCACCAGCACAAAACAGTCTCCCTCCCAATCAAAGCAAAGCAAAGTACTGTCAAGCGTGTTTATCACCCTTCTAGATGAAGCCAACCACCGTCACCATGCGTCCAGGAAGAGCGGGGGTTTGCTCTATTTGACGACCACACAGCCGGAAGATTCCCAAGAGAAGCAATGATTTAGGGCTTGAGAACCCCAGAGTGTCCCTTTACCAGCAAGATGGAAGTGCTCTGCAAATCAAGATTTATTTTTAAGCCTTACTGATCTGTCCTGGACCTCCCAGCGGAGCCTACCTCCTTTGTGACTTCTTTATTCAATAAACTGCCCTTTATTCAATAAACTGCCCAAAGCAGAGCCCTTCTGTGTGAAGACGTGTAGCTGTTCATGGTCAGTGCAAATGGTCTCACCCTCAGCCTGTTTTGCAGGTACAGACTCCAGCAAGGTGTTGCTCGGTGTACATGGTCCATGGTGGCAAGGAGGCGCCATTCCCATCTTTCCCAGAAGCCTCGTCATGACCACTGCCACTCCGGGTGGCCTTCTGCCTGTCCTGTCCCACTCCATGCCAAGGCGCCTGTGTGTAAAGGTGTCAATCCAGAGCCGGCTTGGCTTCCCAGAGAATACTCAAAGGGCAAGTTTTAGGAACAGCCCAGAACACAAACCTGCTGCCCTCGTTTGCTGAACAGGAGCCGCTAGCTCTAGGATTTGGCTTCAGCCACTCGAGAACTCAGTGAGCAAAGCCCTCAGCCAGGGGAGGCTGCCGCAGGGGTCCACATCCAGCAGACAAGGGGGCTATCATCAGAGTGGGTCGGAGGCAGGGTGTCCCCCGCGCTTGGGGGTGCTCAGACTCCGCCGTCAGGGACGGGCGCTGATTGCCCGGGAAGGCCATGGACAAGAGGGCCTCGCGCCGCAGGCAGATCTGTACATGCGTTGCTCCCCAGCCCCCTTCTGCATGATGCCCTCCTCATAGCAGAGAACGGCTCAGTTTGTCGTAGTTCTGTATCCCTCGTGGTTGTCAAGAATTAACACACCCATGTGTATTTTGGGAATTCACTGAACAGATTTTAAAAATTATAAAAAGTGAAAACCAGGGCAGAAGTTTTGTGAAATAAGAGCCTAAGAATTGCTCGTACACATTTATCCTAAGTGTTCTGGACATTTTCCTTCAAAGCATGTATTCATTTGCTTAGAAAACACCTCACTTTTGTGGATAACATGAAGTTAATTTAGTTTCTGTCTAAGAGGTCATTACTGGTTATTATTTGACTCCAAATAAACAGCGTGATTAGAGCTGACTGTGAAGCGCACCTAAAATCCTTCCTTCAGGCCGGGCTGCTAAGCCATTCATTTGCTGCCTTTTGATCGGCCCGTGAAATTCAGGTGTTGTCAGCCCACTGAGCAGCCAGCAGGAGACTGCAGAGAAGGATGGCCCGGGCCAGCAGCCAGTCCTCAGCGTCAGACTGCAGCAGGCCCAGAGGGCCAGTGCCTGTGCGGTGCTGCGCCCTTCTTGCTGCCCGCGGGCACCCGGGCTCTCCATGTGCTGCAGCTCCCTGTGCCGCCGCTGGATGGCGCGCTCGGTGGGTACTCTGGCTCTGCAGCTGAGGTCCTGGGGTTGGCAGATGTGACCCTGCCCGGCCCTGCTGGCCCAGGCCCTATCCTGCGAGCTGGGCCAAGCGCACATCGCTGTGGCCAGATGTCTTCCGAGCCCAGGAGAGCCTGCCGCACCTAGCATGCTTGTCCCCAACAGTGCCCCGCTGAGCGCCTCCCAGTGGCCAGGGCCTGCAAGCTGGCTCGGCTTTACCCCAGACCACCGCTCCGCAGGCGTCAGCTGCCCCCCCCCCTCCTGAGGCAGCAGGGCCAGCCAGGGTCTCCCACGGTGGACCTCACCACTCGGAGGCCCTGATGGGATGCTCAGCCTCCTCCAGCTTTCAGCCAGAGGTCACCCGACTCAGGCTCGAGTCTCCCTGAGTGCGGCCCAACGAGTCATTTAAGATGCAAGTGCTCAATGGCCGCCTGTCCGCCAGAGGAGCGACTGTCCCCTGGAGCAGGACCCGCCCACCCACCCACCCGCCACGCCGTCTGCCAGCATGCGCCGAGGACTCGGAACTTGTGGGAATTCTGCAGCACACACCTCAACGGGAGTCCAAGAGCCATTGCGGCCCTTCTTCCCAGCGGTAGCTTCCTCAGTCTGCTCTGTCTGGGGAGCACGTCTCCCCATGTTCTGGCTGAGCTCTGACCTGCAGCTCCCGTCAAGTGCAGCCTGGGACTGGATGCCACTTTTCAGCCAGCTCCTCCAGACCTTTCCCAGCTTCCCACAAGCCAGGTCCAAAGGCTCCTGACTGCATGGCCAGCTGCAGTCACAGCAATGGCTGTTGTTTACCGGTACCAGATTCTGTCTTACCTTTCTCATTGCTGGGACAGAATACCGAACACCTAGAGTTCAAGGAGGAAAGGCTTGTTTAGCTCAGTTCGTGGAGGGTTCAGTGCACGGTCCGCTGGCTCCACGGCAGGCAGCAGGGCAGAGCAGAACAGCCCGCAGCAGGCACAAGCACAGCGACCAAGAGAAAGGACAGTCCTCTTTCTGTCCCTCACACTGCAGCCAGGCCACTGGAATTAGGGGAGTGTGGCTCTCACGCCCTTAATCCTAGCCCCACACCATGACTGGATCTCAGCCTCGCACGCCCTAGTCCAAGACAGTTCGAAGCCCACCTCCGACTGGGCCTGGGCTTTGGGGCACAAGTACACACAGCTGTAATAAGTAGTTTCCTTGAGTCTGTTCCGGCCTTGATGAGCTGGCAGGCACAGGGGGAGCAGCAGCTAGGAGGAGGCGGTCCTGACACAGCTGCCTGGGCCTCGCTGGAAACTGCTCAGAAGTGCCAGCACCGGCAGCCAGCAGAGGGCAGCAGGCCGGGATAGCTCACAGTGGTCCTTCCCTTTGGGAAGGCAGGCCGGGAGCAAAGCCGGTGAAACAGAGGCTTCCCTAATGAAAACATTCCTGTGGTGCCTCCCTGAACCCAAAGCCCCGTGCCCAGGTCAAGCACTGTCAGCAGCTGAGGTGATGGAGTTTGGGGAGAGGCCAGGTGAGTGCCTCTGTGACAGAGAGCCAGACTCGGATTGCCCCACCCCGAGGCTCTTTGGCCTCCTGAGCTCCACCTACAGGACGAATGTCCTTCCTCTTTCCTAAAGCAGCCCATCCTGAGTTTCCTCAGGCCTGTGTCCCCTTGAGCGACCGACCGGCCTTCTCCCCAAGTCCTTCTCTCTATTGTCTCTCACTCACTGCCCCACATGGAGGCTCGTCCTTGGTGAGGACTCTGGCCCAGACAGTCCCCACTTTCCATGTCCTTCTGGGCCGCTTCAGTGGCATCGGACAGAGCGCTTACCAACCAGGGCTCAGAGCTGTGCTCTCTGCTCTCTGGCACACACCAGGGCACTGCTGGTTCTCAGCCCGCAGCAGGACTGGCCGGCTGGGTCAGCTCAGACCCCTCCAGGGGCCTGCTCTCTGAGACCAGAGCACACAAGGGCACTCAGAGCAAGGCACTGGGCAGTGGTACATACTGGGCAGGGGTCTCCTTGGAGGACACAGTAGTCAGAGGTGATGGAGGATTCAAGAGAACTTTTGAGCAGCTGAGGATGGAAAGGTACCATGGAGCAAGCATGTGGAAGGGGGAAGCCATGGCCAGGAGGGCCACAGGTGCTGTGGGACACAGTGGAGCTGTGGAGGGATGGGGGATGAAGTCCACTAGAGTATGCAACCCATCTGTGGCTGCTTCCCTGTTGCTTTTCTGTGTAACTCTAAGTGTGGGGAGTAAAAAGGAAACTGAGACACTGGACAGACTCCAGTCTGGAGCTGACCCCCAATCTCTAGAATCACAAGAGAAGTAGAGGTACATGCAGCTGTCCTGCTGCCAGGCAGAACAAGGTCCTGGAGAGAGGCTGACCACTGGGGACAGTGACAGCAGCCCTAGAGGAGGCGCCCACCCTAGGGAGCCCTGCCTGGTTGGGGGTGTGGTCTCATTCCTCAGGGGCCTGGACACTGGGAAGCTACTTGGGATCCTCTGTATTTCAAGCAGAGTCAGCCCTCAGTGCCTGCCAACCCTTGCTATTCTGGGGTATGTAGGGTGACTTAGGAATCCAGAATAAGGAGGGCCCAGTGTGGCCCCACTCTTGGGCAGAACACCCACTGAGCCACTCTTGTTCTGCCTCCACCCTGGCCTCTACCCTCGGCCCACTTAGGCCAATCCTCTCCCTGTGACATCACTTGTATGCTCATTTCTGGTAATGCGCAGGAGCTAGTGCTTGGTGGCTCATTGTGGCGACACTAGTGGGGATGTTTTGGGCTTAGCGTCAAGCCGTGTACCCCCAGCTTCCTTGATCACTCCCACCCCAGTCAGGGCTGACAGGGGCACCGGTGAACCAACAGCCTCAGGCTGAGCACCAGTGCAGAACAGCTCTCGGGCACTGATGGAATCCTTTGGTGCCACCACCAGGCGGTTCTGTGTGTCACAAGCATGAATAGAGTAGTACTGATGGGAACTGTCTGTGCCTTTTCAAAAGCATTCTAAGGAGAAGAAACTCATTGCACAGGAATTATGGTTCCGAAACCTGATGCAGATGGTTCTAGAAATGCAGGAAATCAGTGAGTAATTTGGCCATTAGTTCAGTGGCCAGGAAAGACCATCACAGGTAACTCTCCTTAAAATTGAGCTCCTAGGCCTGGGAGTGAAGGAGGACAGGTAGCCATGAGTTTTCACCTGCTCTGGAAGCTGTCAGGGCACCTTCAGGACCGGCACAGAGAGCAGGCCTGGCTGTCTGCCATGGACAGCCTCTTCCATGTGGCTTCAAATCCAATGGCAGTTGAACCTGTGGTGTCCACAAAGGAATTTGTCAGAAGACCTTGGAAAGAGCTTGCCCCCCCCCAAAATTAAGAGGCCTTCAAAGAGCAGCAGAAATGCCAGCTGTCTCTGTTCTTAGACTCCGTGCAACTTGGTGTCCCTGCAGCCATTGGAAGCGAGAAGGAAAAGCCTGTGGCATGCTGTCTTGGGAGGGGCCTCCGGAGGGAGCGCCCGGTGGGCCAGGCATAGGCGCAGGAGGCAAGCAGCCCCACCTGTTGTGTTTCACCTTCAGGAGATCAACTTCAACTCTATTCCCCCAAGGGAATAGAGCTTTGTTTTTCTAGGGAATCGGGCTTCTGCTCTGATGAAGTATGGGGTCTGAGTTCAGATCCATGCCAGTGTGCGGTGGCTGACTGCCTTGACAAAGCCCCTTCCACTCTGCAGCACACACCTGGCTCCAGGTGACCCAGCCGCACAGCAGTACACCCACCCCTGAATCCTTAAGTAGGGACACCACCACCACGGGCAGGGGTCCCAGGTACAGGACCCTTGAACTCAGGCCATTTGTCTGCAATCAGAAACAGATAAGGAGCATCAATGAGACAGTTTTAAGACACCTTAACAAGACAGATTCAATATGTTAATACATTGCAAACTGTTTTCATAATGTTTTGTATCATACAAGGTGCATACATATTATACTTACAGACATTATTATAGCAGATGTCTCTTATAAGTAAATTAAGAGAGTGTGGCTGTTTATCTTATTTTTTATACCTGAATTATGTCACAGATTCAATGATTAATACTTTCTACCTTGTTATTTTCCTAGTGGTTGCCCATAGTACTAGAAGCTGACATAATATCCTGTCCAACCACCATTAGTGCAAATCTTGCCTCTCATAGGATTATGTAGAAGCACGGTGTTATCTATCCCAAATGCACTGTCCATACACACACATCATGCTTCTTCCTTTCTATACCCCTTCCTTTGTCTACACCTGTCAAAGATGGGCACTCCATTGTCATTCAACCAATTTAGGTGCCTGAACTCAGCGACACAATCCAACACAGTCCAGCGTTCCACAACAATAGTGAGTTATCCGAAGAAGTTGTGGACCATAGCCATTTACAGCTCAACTTATTATTATGGCCCTGCGGTGTATACCTCATTTTTATACTTTTCTACTGGATGGTTAAGACCTAGACAGAGCAAGACCTATATACCAACACATGTTCTTTTTGTTTCTTATGAGGTTAGTGAAGTACCCTCAGGGTTTATCTTGTAGTCCTGTACCTTATTCTGTAGATCCTTTTTCTGTGTCATCCATGTTGATGAGTCACACCCAATGCTTGACCAGTTTGCTCTCTGTGAGAGCCTGAGAAAGTTTTCTCTCCATGTGACTCTCCCCAGGCACACTTATAGAGCTTCGATCTTTTTCCACTGTGGCTCCATAATCTCCTTGATCAGAAAATCTGGAGCTCAGCTGAGTTTCGTGATGTTGCAGTACAGGTTCTCCTATGTCCTGAGTCTTCGCTGACCTTGAAAGGCTAGGGCCAAAATGTTGGCTGGCCTGTGGCTCTTCTATTTCTGCAATTTTGATCTGTGAACTTAGGTTGTCAACCATCCAGAAGAAAAGCTGATTAGTATCCTGTGGCATATGCCATTCAGTTTGCCTTATCTGACTCAATTGTCTTTACTTGTTGTTGTACATTTCTATTTGTGTTTCTTCTTTTGACTACTTATACTAGGGATACTATATGATATTTGCACATCTGTGTCTGGTTTATTTCACTTACAAGTATATGTTCAAGTGGCAGTAATTTCATTTTAGCACCCTGTGTGACTTGGGATCTTAGCTGCAGCTCTTTAACCCCAAATCAGTTGATCTTTGTCACAGAAGCCTGTTATAACCTGTGTAACCATCTCCATTTTGCAACTAGAGCAGCTATTTTGTTGTACGACTCTACATTTCTGTTATAACCTATGTAACTGCATTTTGCATCCAGCCACCATTGTGTTGTCATGTAACTCAGGTCAGCGCTGTGTTGCTATGTAGCTCAGTAAGTTTCCATGATAACTATTCATTATTAAATCGCCAATCCACAAATATGTCCAATCTGTGATTAATACAAATTGTAACTGCTTGTTCTAAAATTGTACCTACCTGTTACAAGAATGTAACCCTTTGTTCTTACGATTGCCTTGATTGATTCCTCACCCCCTGCTGGAATTCTCTCATGCCCAGGCTGCAAGACCACTCACTTTGTGGTTTTCAGGTTTAAAAACCCTTGTCCTCCACATCTCGACGCGCACTTTCTTGGAGACGGGAGTGGGTGCCGCTGCTGAGCTCAGCTAAAGAAAGCACTTTTAAGTTGAGTCTGGTTTTTGATTTTTGGGTTACAACAAAGCCAAGAGTGAAAATGGCTAAGGGGAACCATTTTCCGCAAAGGATACTGGAGTGGACATGTGGGGGGAGGGGGCTAGCCCTGTCTTGCACACTGCTGTGGAGAATGTTATGGGTTCTTAACAGAAACCAGACCAGAATCCGATATTAAAATGTGTGAGCCTTTTATTACCAGGCTTGGGACCGCTTGACCATACTCATTCGGGAGAAGACAAATGGCCAGGAGCCTTAGAAGTCTCGAGGTTTTAAAACTAGAAACTGCATCCCGTTTGGCAAACAAATTTGTCATTTAACAGAGAACAGTACCTTTAGGGACAGCGTGACCATTACTCGTCGTTACTCAGCGTACATTTTCTTCCTTTACCTTTCCTGCGCTCACACAAGGCAGCATCTGAAAATGCTCCTCAGACTCCGCCTCTAGCAGAAGTCCACAAAGCCTCACCCTCCCGTCTCAGGTCACAGCGCCTGCCTATCTCCCTGCCCTCAGTCCTGCCCATGTCTTCAGGTTAATAATGGCTTTTCCTCTCCTTTCTTTCTGCTTCTCTGCCACTCCACCACTACCGCCACCGCTGCCACTGATAAAACCTGGTATTTTTGGTGCTGTGACTTGGATGGGTGAGTACTGGGGCTCCCGGGACATCCCTGCCCTGGGTGTGAGCTCCCTCACTGAGCCGCCTTCCGCTTCTGCTGCTGCCTCTGCCGCCGGCCGTCTCTAGCTTGCCTCCTGCACCAGCCAGTCTCGGTCCTCACTCGTGAGCCCAGAAGCTGCGGGGCCCTGCTCGTCTTTCCTCTACTCTCATCTCGGACGTGACGAGCTCATGTCGAGACGCCCATCGTGCTCATCACTGCAGACCCCACCCCTGCTTTTGCTAGTGACGACTGCTACGGCGGGCGCTGGCAACCTCTTTCTCACACTCACTCCACGCTAAAAAGCAGCAGCTTTTTGGCAGAAAGTGAAGTCAGGCTTTTGCCCTAATTTTTAGTTCACTTTTCATTTAACCACCACATTATTCCCATCCTCCAAAGCACATGGCACTGGATTGTCTCCTAAAGAACCTCAGCACCCTTGAATTTCAAGGTTATCTCAAACCAAAACAAGTTATTTTTTACAATTTCTGTTAATGCAAGGCCAAAGATCCCTTAAAAGCCGCTGTTGACTCTGGAAACGTCCCTCCCACCTTCCACCCTCTGCTACCCCACCCCCGCCCTATCCATAGGTACCGCCCTCTCCACTCTCCGCCAGAAACTCTGCCTTGCCAGTCTCCTCCCACTGCGTCTTTACTTACTCCCCTCTCTGTAGCAGCATCTCTGCCCTCTGCTTCTGCCTCCAGTTCCCTTGTAGACTCCGCTGCTGCTCTTTCCTCTTCCATATGGGGACATCAGGGTTCTACTGCCCTTCCTCCAGCTGTTTTCCTCTCGCATTCCATACCTGGTCCCATACAACTCCCTGAGCTTCACCGCTGACCTGAGGCTGTTTGAAATGTAGCCAGCAGCTGTCATCTTGCACGCCTGGCGGCCACCCACTCCCACCACGTGGTTGTTTGTCCTGTGACATTGGAGCCCGGACCCAGTCAGTGCCACCTTCCGGGCCATGTGGACATCTGCCACCATCTGGCAGACCTTCCTCTTGTGACGTCAGAGTGCCACCTTTTACGAGATGGCCACCACCATCTTGTGGCCTCTCTTGTGATATACAATAACTATGAATAAGAGGTTTTTATGTTTTTCAAATTCTTACAAGAGATCTCTATTAATTAACCTACAGAATTCTGACTAGTCTTTTTATAATTACGAACTATAAAATGTTATTATAATCTAATTTGGTCAAAAAGATACTTGAGTGCACTCTGATTTTGTAAAGACGTTCATTTGTGTGTTCTGTGTATGTATTTTTTTATGTCAATCTGTGAACAACTGTTCCTTTTCTTATTTGAGCTTTGGAATATAGACTTAAAAACATGCTTTCTCCTGTGTTATCAGCTGGTTTAGGTGATACTGAAATTGGTCTATACTTAAACAAATATCATTCACATTAGGAGAGATTATTGAACAGGACTCTAATTGGCGGACACAGGGGTGACCAACCTTCACTTATTAATTAGAAGCCCCCAATAATCTAATAGTCTCTTAGAAGACACCCCCAATAATTTGGTCACTGGTTAAAAGATGAAAATTTTCAAAGAAAAAAATTAAAATAAGATTTTCTCATAAAGGATGCTCTTGATGTTAAATGTATTCATGCCTTCCAAATGTACAGTATTCTACAATGTAAATTTTCTTTCAGATTTAAAGATATACCTTTTCTTATGCTATAGATATTTGTAATAAGATCCTCATGCCAAGCCAACAATGAAGTCATTAGTCAAATGATAATTTTCTAACAAAAACTTATGTGATAGCTAGAATAGAGATTTTATGACTGTGATGCTACACTGCTATGTATGACTATTGATGTAAAATTATATAACTGTTGTCTGTTATATAATTAACAGACCAAGAGATGATCTCCTAGGTCTTGTGGCTAAAGAGGAATGACAAGCCTGGGTTCGTGGACCCAATCAAGGTATCTTTCTAATATTCTAAAGTGATTTAACTACTAAACCATCCAGGATTGGTAAGAAACGACACCTTTCTCCTTACGCTTTATATACACAGATTAAGTCGTAATAATTAATTGCATTGCTCTCAACTAAGTAACAATTGCTATTAATTCCTACTTTCTATTTCCACTCCTAACATTCTTGATAAGCTTAAAGACAGATCTCAGCTCTCAGACTCCACCAGAGAGACTTATTTAATCTGGGTTTTTTATTTTTAATTTTTTTTCATATCTTCAAGAACAGTGGCAAAAATTGACTATGCACAAGTGCCAGATTTTGGTTATGACACTCAGGACTCCCATCAAAGCAGGACCTCTACAAGGTGATCCCGAACCTACACAGTGCTGCCCTCCGAGGTCCTCCTGGATGATCTCAGGTGTGGCAAAGAAGGGCCCTGGGCACCGGCCTTCCCCAGCCTGGACCGGCCACCTGGCCCTGGTCCCACCTACAAGCTTGAGGTCATTGGAAACGGAACTGCCCTGCTCACCAATTCCCTGCCCTCACAGGAGAGCTCACAGCAGCCAGATCCACCAAGAGCTGACCTCCTAGGTCTTGTGGCTAAAGAGGAATGACAGGCTAGCGGTTTGTGGACCCCATCAAGGTGTCTGTGTAAGAGCCCAAGTCTCCCTGAGCCTCTCAGGTAGGACACTCTTCTTGCTAACACGGGAGCCACACATGTTCTTCCTGAGATTTCAAGGTACACTATTAGCTCTACAGGGTCCAGAGTGGGTGTTGGTGATCGACCTACAGGACCCCTTCAGACAAGACCTATTCTCTGCTGGTTCTAGACGCTGTCTTTCACTTCTAATTTCTTTGTAATCCCAAGCTGCCCCACACTTCTCATGAGGAAAAATCTCCTCCAAAAGCCTCACTTCTCTTTCACCTCTTTCCACACAGTACTCATCCTATATACCCAATCCCAGTGGACAGCCAGCTCCTCCTTCCCTCGTCCCTCTTCTCATAGACCACATTCTTGGGGACACTTCCAGTGCCACGCATGTGCAACCCCTACCGTAGTTTGTCCCAGGGATCCCTCAGTCTCCCCTGTGCTCCACAGCATCCAACAGCCCCTTAACACCAATGGGGAATAGAGGCAAATGGGCTTTAAAGGCCCACCTCACCAAACTTATCCTGGAGTTGCACCTGCCTTGGCCTCAGCTGCCCTAGGCTCCAGCTAAGCACAGGATACTCCCCAGGACCCCCACTTTCCTAAGTCCATTTGAGACTGAGAAATGTATGGGAGACTGTCTTTCCCAACGTCACTGCTCCTGGTAATTTTCATCCCATGGCTGACTATGTCCTCGTTCTGTTCTTCCTCTGCTATGACGACACGTGGACTCCTACTTCCCACAACCAATAGGGACCACTCAGTTGGTGCCATCTGTATGTCCTGGAGATTTAATGTATCTTAAATCTTCTAAGCCTACAGGATTAGATCCTACATGGACAGGCCCCTACTTGGTCATCCCCTCAACAGCAACAGGGTAAACATTGCCAGCCAGCCTGCCCTCCTGGTCCCTTATCCTTCTAGCCAAACAATACCCAGACAACTACTCTTCACCTGACAGCTCTGCTCTTGCTGATCCTGAGCTCTTGTCTCCTGAGTGGTCTTCACAACTCCTATCTCCTATGCATCTTCGCCTAACTAAGGGTTAAAAAACTCCTGGGTAACTCACGTGCTGCTTTTCGTCTGGTTTCTGATCCCTTACTCTCTGCTGTTCCTTTCGTTCACTACCAGACTCTGGACCATTTGCCCAGAGGACTTGCAGGTGCCACACACAATTTCTTCAGTCCTGGATGAGAGCCCTTTCTAATAAACTTCTCATCCTGGTGTAAACACCTTGCAGCAGCGTCTGTATGGTTGTGAGCCATCATTCTGAGAATCTCCTGGCCCCCCAGATGATGCACCCATTCAATAGGAAGCAGGCTAAGAGATTCGCCACCCCTTCATAGCAGCTAAAAGATGGGAATGATAGGTAATGGCCCAAGTACAAACTGCTAAGTTATCATGGCCCTGGTCCAACAGGGCTGAGTCCCCAAAGCAGCAGCTCATCTCCTCAGGGACCATGTCCTCCTCCCTCCCACTCCAGCCTTGGGCACAACTGCCTTCGACCTTTCCCGCCCACACAGGGAGCCCCTAGTCAGTCCCTGTGTGTTGCTGAACCCCCTCTCCAATTCTGCCGCGGGCGAAGTCCATCAAGCCTCCTCCTCCCTGACTTGGGTCCGAGGATCCCCCATCTCCCCGCCCTCAGTCCTTTCTGTCTTCACAGTGAACAAGGCTAACTCTGCCATGCCGCCATCAGTGCCTGTAAAATCTGCCACAAATCATCATAAATGCAGAGACACAACCCGAGTTTCCACCATTCAAATCCATCCACGTGAGCAAAGGAAGAAATGGCTACTGCACTTGTCACAGGAGAACAATTGTCAGTGACTTCTAGATAGCACCAACCTGTGAGCAGAACAAAAAGATACAATGCCTCCAATTAAAACTATTTCTGAGCAGCAAAAGAAAGCATCAACAAAGGGAAAGGAGGGAGCAGGGCTATAGCTCAGTAAGAGAAGCATTTGCCTGGCAAGTGCAAGGTCCTGAGTTCAGTCTCAGGTACCACAAAAACAAAGACAAAAAAGGGAAAGGAAAGCTACAGAATGGGAGAAAACACAAACTAGAAGTCATAGAAGGGCTTAATAGCTAAAATATATGAGACCCACACAACTCAACAGCAAGTAATAACAGCAGCATGACCCAGAGAAGTTTCTCTGAAAAAGACTTGACGTGGCCAGCAAGTGTGTGAAATGGTGCTTGCGTCGCTAACGTGCAAATCAACACCACGGTGAGAGGGTGGGAGGTCAGCTCACACCGAAAGGGGCAGCAGGGCGCCTCCTGCACTGTGGGGCGCATAAACCAACAACATCACTCTCCAGAGGTCAGGAACCTTGCAGGCTCTGTGGAGCTCTCTAGCAGAAGAGAATCGACAGGATTCATAGGATTTATAGAGAGCATCAAGTAGCAGGGCAGAAGAATCCAAGGGCAGTCTGGGGCGGCCCAGCCCAGACCAGGAAATGTAAGCCACAGATGATGGGGGTCAAGGACAACATTCCAGTTAAAGGTCAAAGGCCTGGAGCTTCCCCAAGAGCAGTCAGCAGCAGCGCAAATCTGCTTGGAAGAATGAAGAACCTGAAGACCTGGAGCCTGAGGCCCACAGGGCACCCCTCTCAGGAAGACGGGCTTCCACAGCAGGCCCACGCCTCCTCCCCTTTACTCTGCCCAGATCTGAGCAAGCCCCCAGCTGCTTGTCCAGAGGTAAAACACAGAGACAGCATTAGGACTGCATAAGGCGGGGCCGGGCAGCTGCGCCTCAGGATGGGCAGACAAAGACTCAAGCCAGCGGCTGTTGAGGGAGCTCATGCACACATTCGAGGGGTGGTGAGTGAACTCGGACCCACAGGGGGACAGTGGCAGACTAGTGCAGAAGAGGAAGTGTTCTTGGGCAAGTAAGGCATGGGCAAGCAGCAAAATTCGACTTTGCCTCAAGCAAGGTCTACTGCGCTACACTGTTTTAAAGATCTGTGAACTTCGGCAAACACTGTCTTGTCCTGTGGGCACCAGGGACTGAAGGACCACGAAGCCTCAGCGTCAGCCCTGATACGGGGTTTCCGCAGTCCAAGTGCCCCACAAGACAGCCTGGAGCGGACCCTAGCCTCAGGGCATATTTGTGGTCCCAATGTTATTCAACCCAGACCACAGCCTATTGGTCAGTGCCGCCCACATCAGGATGGGCCTGCCCTCTATTTGTTGGCTTACCTGTCAATCACCCACCAGCAAGTCCAGAAGTGCCCCTAGCCAACCCACTAGGTTTGTCTTATCTCATTCTGATCAAAGGTCATAGACTGCAGAATCTGTGCTGAAGGTTTGAGCATCGAGAGCCGCAGAGCTTGAGAAGCAGCTGTCATGTGCCTTCCCAGTAGGTAATCCAGGAAGCTCTCCCAGTGGCTAACGTGGATAACGCTGTATTTTGTCATGGTGTGCTTAAGACTTTCTTTTAGTTAGTGTTTTGAAGTAGGGAGTGTGGAGGTGGAGTAAGTGAACATATCTGGGAAGCCCCAAGTGGACCCAGTGCTTGTACTGCTAGGCCCTGAGCAGTGACTAGGGCCTCTGGGTCTAGCACTGACTTTCCTGGAAGAGTACTTCGTGCATCTTTTAAAAGCATTCAGAGAATGCTGACCAGATAGCTCAGCAGATTAAAGCACCTACTTAGGCAGATGCAGGGATGGGGGTTTGGGCCCCAATGTGCTGTGCCACCCCCACCAGGGTGCACTGAGAGGCCACTGAGACTGGGCATGGCGGCTAGTGCTTGGGAGGCTGCAAACAGGAGGAAAACTCCAAGTCCAATCTGTAGTGAGACCCTGTTGACCCTGTCCTAAATACTTAAAAAGAAGAAAGCATTTAGCATTGTCAGTTTAGCATACCTGTGTGTATGTGCAGCTTCTGTATGGAAGGGGTGTGTGCCCAATGAAGAGCCATTGGGAATAAACCTGTGGAGTGATTTGGACAGGACACACCATGGTCTCCAACCCAAAAACCAAGGACAGTGCCACCCGCCTGCAAGCACAGAGATCTGGAGTCCCGCAGGAGGATGAGGCCAGCCACGGTGCAGCTGAAGAGAGGCAACAAAGCTGGTGGGGAACATAGAGCTGGTGGGTCCCATGGCCCAAGCTTGACCTGGGGTGCCCACCCCACGGTCCTCATGACGCATGGAGGCTGGAGACCGGGACTCCATCAGGAGCCATGGGCCCAGGGCAGGGCACTGAGCTCCCGATGGCCTCCTGGATGACATTTGCTCTTCCAGTCCCCAGCTTACTTAGCTCTCTGCCTGTGCAGGGGCATGTATTTCAAGCAGACCTGATTCGCAGAATGTCATCATTAACCTCTGTTATAGATGCAGAAAAATGTTTCAGAATATATTTAACATTTGTGTAATTGCTTGATTCACAGGTATCAGTTTATATATACAGATAAAAAAGTTACATTTCTCGTTATAGAGGTCTTGTTTTATCTCAGTCTTAACCATCCAGCAGAAAAGTATTAAAATGAGGTATATAAAGTAAAGCCATATTAATATGCTTAGCTGTAAATGGCTCTAGTGAACAACTTCTGTGGATAACCCACTGCTATTGCAGACTTCTGGACTGTGTGGGAGTGTTTTGCTGAATCCACGCACCTATAATATTTGAATTCCAATGGAATACCCATCTCTGACAGGGCTAAACAAAAAAAAAAAGGGGATACAAAGGAAGGACCACTTTGTATTCGTATATACAGAATAGTTAGGATAGATATGCAGCTACTTTTACTTACTTCTATGAGAAGAGAGATTGGTAGTAATAGTGTTTGCACAGGATATCCTGTCTGCGTCTTGTACAATGGATAACCACTGGGAAGATAACAATGCAAAATGCATTATTGAAACTGTCCTATTAAAAAATAAGTAAGTAAAGATTTGTATCCTTCTTCCAGGAAATAATTCTGAAAAGAAGCTCTCGCGCCCACCCGCCTTTGGGGGCTGATGGTCCTTCCCAAGGTCCCACCATGATTTCCAGGTGCAGGGTGAGTGTGTCACTTGTGCACCCACAGAAGCAGTGCTGGCCTACGTGAAGCAGCATGCCTGTGGAGTGAGGAGAAAAGCCAGACAGTTTACACAAATCACACACCTGCTCTTTGGGGCTACCGGTTCTGAGGGCCCGTGCTGTGCAGAGAAGGCAGCAGCTAAGGAGCAAGCAGAGCACAGCTGGCACCCTGAGCACCCTGCTAGACCCCAAGGCCGGCCCTGGCTGCACTTCCAGGTCAGGCAAGGAGCTTTGGCGCCACTTCCTGCTTTCAGGAGGAATCACAGTGCAGGCCAGGGAAGAGAACTCACTAGGAGAATTAGGAGGGGTAGCAGAAGCTCCGGACCGGGACCCACAGGGCTTGTTTGTGGACCTGTGATAAACTCTGGAGCTGTTGTGCTTCTCATCTGGATCTGGATCTTCCCTCAGAGCCTCGAGCAGGCAAAGGGAGCCTCTGGGGGGACTGACTCCAAGGCCAGTCTCACTGAGTAGGATGATAGGAGGGTCTGGTCAAAGAGGTGGTCAGGGCTGGTGGCCCAGAAGGGCTTCTCAGTTACTCCCTGGCCATGCCCAGGGGAGTGGCTCCCCATCCAGCCCAAAAGCCCTCTGCCCACCACACCTGCATGGCTAAGCTCCCAAGCCAGAGCCCTGGCAGAAGGAAATGAAGAGAACTGGAGAAGCACCGGCAAATGCAAACAGAAAAAGGACAGAGAAACGGATTTTAAGAGAGTAAGAAGAGTAGAGAAAGTAAAGCACAACTATAAACAAAGTGAAACTATAAAGAAAGTAAAGCAAAACTAAATAGAGCAATGACTTTATTAAATGTAAGTGGATTCTACTACCCAATTAAAAGGTGAAGGTTGACAAAGATTAGTTGTCACTGTGCTTTCACTAGAAAGGCCCAAAAAGTCTGGAGTTAAAATATGCAAAGATTATTTGAGCTCTAACAAAGGAAAGTGCTGAGATCTTGTGACTATCCAGCCGCATGCCAATGGGAGGGACTGTTCTCAAGGGGTCAGTGAGTGACGGGGCACCAGCTTCCAGGAAGCTGTCTCGGGATGGCTGTCTTGTCACAGCTCCAACACAGAGAGAGCCAATGCGGACTGCTCGGAGAGAGAGAGAGGCAGCCTCCAAGCACACCGGAGAACTTACACATAGCCCTTCAACCAAGGCAGAACAAGTGGCAGAAGGCTCAGTGACGCCAGGTGACCTGGGCGCAGGGAGCGAGCGCCCTGCGGCGGGTGGCTCTGGCCTGGCGCCTGCCTGCACACACGGTGCAGAGCCCAGCATGTTCCTGCCACCTGCAGACTGCTCTGTCTCTTCTGCTTTCTGCCACCATTCTCTAAATGCTGGCCTGGTGGTGCCCGCCCTCGAGGGTTATGCAGCTTACTTAACACACAACAACCGCATCTTCTCAGGGTGCCCAGCGTGATGATCTGATACAGGCAGACCCTCACCCAGCTAGGCCGGCACCCACTGCCTCTCAGAGCTAGTGGCTGCTGCTCTGAGAACATGGAACTACTTCAGGCGTGTGGTGTACTGTAGGAGCTGTGGTCCCCAGGGGTGTGTGAGGGCTACAGAGCTTGCTCAACCCGCACCACATGCACGTACCCCGTGATCAGCACTGCCCCGGCCCCTCCCCACAGCCCAGAAAGCCTCCCTGGCTCCTCTGACTTCGGCTCTAGATGACCATGTGAGTGGGATCACGAGTGTTTGTTGTTCTGTGTGTGATGTCACACACATCAATCTGCTCTATGAGCCCAAAATCACACTTCTGGGTATGTGGACCCCCAGCAATCGCGTCCCTGCCATTTGGAAAACGCATCTGCCTCCCAGCCTCAGTACTGCACTTAACAGTTGTTGTTAACAGCAACAAAGACGCAGAAATGACCTGCGTATCTGCAGCCAGCTGAGGTGGGTGGAGCAGTGGGAGAGCACCCCAAGGAACACTGTGTGGCCTCAGAAGAGTGGGGCATCTGCGACAACACAGGTGAATGTGGCAACGTACCAGGGGACTCTGGGGTGACTCTTGGTTCTTATAAGAATAGGACTGATGCTAAATTGCGAGGCATTAAAAAACCCACATCGTCCAAGTATCTGAGATAGGTAGGGAAATTTTCCATAAACGGAGTTGTCACCTGCTGTATGGTTTCAACCCTGGGCTGCTGGGCTGTGCACCAGGGATCACGCATTGATGATAAAGGCAGCTTCTGAGGCTGGCTATGCTCTCCACCTTTGCAGGAACCTGGAGCATCCGTGGCTTTTGCTGCTCTATCTGTCCAAGTCTTTGCCATGCCACCCTGCAAGACATGTCACCAGAGCAGGCTGTGTCCCTTGCTTGGTCCCCTGGCAGGTGTCACACCTTCTGGCTCCAGCTGAGCCCTCAGAAGTTCCATGACTTTGTGGTCTCTTCTACTTTCGTCAGGCTCCTGGCTGAGCCCAAGGTGCTGAGGACACTGCTCCTCCCATACCAAATCCCCCAGAGGCCCAAGCCTGCCCTGAGCACCCGCTGAGCTCCAAGCCAGGAGCACAGATGTGCAGGTTACCCCGACACTTCCAGGATGCTCAGTGGCTACTCTGACCCGAGCGCTCTGATCTCTGCAATTTTGCAGCTGCTTTGAGGGCAGCAAACACCAGTACAGCACTTCTGCGCTCATAAAATTTCAAGGGCTTCTCATGGCTTGAAGAATGAAGACCATAAAATTTATGTTTAGTGCAAGCTGCCCCTCTCTCCACCCTACCTGTGTATTCAGTTTTATCTCCTTCGATGCCCTGTCATTAACCACTCTTTGCTGAGTGCCCCCACTCCAGTCCAGGAGAGATTGGACCTGAAGTGCCTCTATGGAGCAGCCAGGGCAGCCTTGCTGTCCTTAGCACACAGAAAGCCTGACTCCTGAAAGCCTGCCCTTGGGACAGGCTGGCTCCTCCTGGAGGGGACTGTTCATGAGGGGTCTTCATTCTATTCCCACTTTGGTTCTTTAGACTTCCCAAGATATGACTATAATGGCAGAGACTACCTAACGCAGAGCCTCAGACTCCCTGGTAACTGTGTGGTCCTCTCTCCTGCCCAAATGTCACCAGCATGTTACTGAGGGCTGGAGCTGCGGCAGGGCGTGACCCCAGAAGTGCCTCTGAATGGTGCTGTCACCTCTGGGATGGTGGCAGGGGCAGAGCTGTCCCTGTGTCCAGGGCCTGATCCAGACACAGGACAGGAGGCTCTGCGTCCTTGGGGGAGCCCTGTCCTCTGCAGGGCGGGCTATGACCAGCTGGCAAGGAGCTACCTGCCTATGCCCCTGGAGGCAGAGCAAAATTCTCCACACTGAGTTTTCAAACATGCAGTTTATTCAGGATTCAGGCTGTGGTAGAACCCAGTGATGGTTTCTCCGGCAGTGACTCTCCAGCATCAGGTCCTGAGTCCCCTCCAGGGCATCAGATACAGTGTCCTCTGTGTGCACTGTGACCTTCCTTGAACTCCAGGCTGTGTATGAGGCAGTGTACCTGCTGCCAACAGATGGACAGCTCTCATGGTGTCTCAGCACCAAGTTGTTCCCACATGTGATCCTGCCCAGGACAGGTGACCACCATGCCTAGCCTGGGAGGCCACCTCCCTGGGCCTTTAGGACACCTCTATGCCCCTGTAAAATTCCTACCTGCCCTAGTCTTGTGATCTTCAACCAAAGAAGCTCTTACATTTCTAAAAGATGTTGTCGTGCTTTCATAGCTGCTGTTTCTGCCTGTAGATTAGGCAAGTATCCAGTTGGTGGTAGACTGGAGATTGAGATGAGTCTCCAAACCCAAACAAACAAATGTGGCTCTTCCATGGCTTTTCAGTGACACATTCTTGTGAACACACACAGAGGCCTTGTAGAACTCACAAGAAGAGCTGTGGCTTTCCTGCAGGGAGCAGTTCAGAACCATGAGGCCATGAGGGCCATGAATGAGGGGGTCACGTTTGCGCGACGCAAGCAGAGGACAGTCCAGGCTTGGACAGGCAGCTACCAGTGCTGTCCTCACCTGTGCACCCCACAGCCTTGGGGCTCAGGACTGGGCACCAGCAGGGCAGGTGCACCCACACAAGTGCACACCCTGCCACCTGCTGCTGCACGCATGAAGGAGGCCGGGTCCAGAGGGCGCCCACGGCCACTGCTCCCAGCCCTGCATAAGGATGCTCCCGTGGTCTGTGGTCTGCCCCAGAGCTGCAGGCATGTGACACCTTGATGACACCTTCTGCTCCTCTCAGCTCTTCTCTGGCACTACGTTCCCTGACACACTGATTTTGTGGAGCTGGAAGCTGCCGTGGAGCAGCTCGGCCAGGTCAGACCGTGGAGGAGGGTCCTGCCACCTCTCTCACGCATTCCCACGCACCACAGAGCATCTGGAGGCCCTGGCCCACAGGCTGCTTGCCAACACATGTGCTGCAGGGTGTGCTTGGATGTGGCCCTGCTGCCCACTGAGTGCTGCAGAGGTGGTGACCTATGCACCCCCAAAACATACAACAAATAAATCAAGCGCGCATGTCCTCAGCACCTCCCTGTCCCTCATGGGCAATCGCCTCCACAGGGACTTTGGCAGCCATGATGGCACATCACTTTCTGACAGCACAGCTTCGCCATCCCCAGAAAGAGTGCAGCTCCCTACATCCCTGAGCCCACCAAAGCCACTTAGGTAGCTGCGGAAGGTCAGTATGTCATCACAGGCCTGGGGCTGGTTATTACAGCACTGAGCATGACTTCATTAGGGCAGGTCAAAACATTAATTTCCTAACAAACCTCGTCTCTTCCTTCCTCCCTCCATCCCTCTCTCTGTCTCTCTGTCCCCCCCTCCTTCTCTGAACACACACACACACACACACACACACACACACACACACGTGTTCACTGACTAACTCTGCCTTGAGCACTTGTGGGATAAGATACACAGCCTCCACTGTAGAGCTCAAATCTACAGCATTGAGTTTGGTGAATGATAATTTTTTCCTGGCTAACACATGAGTTCAATAATTCTGACAAGGGTAACATTCCCCTTCAATACTCAACCATTACCAAAGATATCTCTAATGACGTCTTCTGAAGAGGTGGCTCATGAATAGCTGGCGGGGTTGTGCTTGACGTGGCAGAGCAGCCGGCTTCCCGGTGCTTCTTCTACCTGGCGTGGTCTCTGCACTGCAGCCCAGCATGCTGGCGCTCTGCTGAGGCCTGCCGGGCACCCGCTGAGCCACTGAACGTACCTCTTTACCTCTTTACGATTGACAGCTGCTGCTGTCAATCTATGCAAGCAAGACGGCCCCACAGATCCTCCAGCTGTCAGGCCCAGTGGACTGCGCCCCTGGTAAGCCCCTTGGTGGTTTCTTGGTCCTGGGTATTCTGATTTATTGGCCCTTTGTCTCCTATTGCCTTGCCCATCTTTGCATGTGTTCTTCACTGTACGAAGGTTCTTTTAAAACATAATGGATTGGACTGGCAAGACAGCTCAGTGGACTAAGCTCAGGGACAGGGCTCGCTTCTCTGCACCACATGGCATACTGGCCCCACCCCTGGGTGCGCTGAGCTGGTCACCAAGTTCGGGCATGGCTGCGAACACCCGTAATCCCTGCGCTGGGGAGGCTGAGACAGGATGATTCCTGAAAGTCTGAGCTGAGACCCTGCACAAAGTACATTAAATAAATACAAATAAAAGGCCAGCCAAATAGCTCAGCAGATTAAAGCACCTGCAAGCAGGAGCAGGGTCAAGGGGTTTGATCCTGCCTGCTGTGGTGGCCCTGCCTCTGGGGCGCACTGAGAAGGCAATTGAGACTGGACGTGGTGGTGTGAGCCTGTAACCCCAGCTCTTGGGAGGCTATGAAGACTGATCACTGCAAGTCCGATCTAGTACTGAGACCCTGAGCACCCTGTAGACCCTTCCCTAAAATACAAAGGAAACAAAGAAAGAGAGAGAGAGAGAGAGAGAGAGAGAGAGAGAGAGAGAGAGAGAGAGAGAAAGAAAGAAAGAAAGAAAGAAAGAAAGAAAGAAAGAAAGAATTATCAAAGTGCACAGTGGATAATTAAATTTTAAAACGTCATTACAGTAAAAGCCACAGGGCCACCAGCCCTCTCCAACGCTGCCTCTCACTTCCAAGGCGCTTACACCGGCAGCTTCGGGGGGTCTCTTCTGGAAACCCTCTTTGCAGAGCGTCTCTCTGAGGAACGACAAGAGACGCGGGGCCTGCCGCCGCGGCGTCCTGCGGTGCTAGCCGCGCTCACCGTGGTCGTGGGGAGCTCGTGTCCCTAAGCTGCCAGGACGTCGGGGACACGGAGGCAGCCACAGCAGAGGCTCTGGAGCTGCGGCACCACGCGGAAGGACCATGAGCCCCGAAGGAGGCGCTGCTTTGAGAGGACTAACGGCAATGGGTGGGTCCTCCGCAGCCGGAATTTTGAGATCTCAGCTAGCCGATCAGTACTAAACTATCAACAATTAAGTTTATGAACACATCCTTCCAATTTCCTCTTTGCCTTGAATTTTCAAATTCCTTTTTTTTATAGAAATGTATCCTTATTATTTTTCAGTATAATTTCTATTCATTGTAATGAAGAAAAAGATAAAATAGTGATGAAACAGTTTCAAAACCGGTTAGTAGGACGTTTACAATAATTAATACATTGCATATTGTCTTTGTTTTCCTAATTATGCAGATTTTTAAATGTGATTTGACATTGTTTCTATGGAAACCTGATTGAAAATCGGCTTGCACCTTGTGCTCCATCTCTGGACTTCTTGTTCACCTGAACTGGAAATTCATTTAGATAACAGCGTCACACTTTCTCAGTACTGCTAGTGTTCTGATTTTAATAACATTTTCCCTTTTGCCCCCAGTGGTGCTGAGGCCTCAGGAGAAAGAGATAGGTACACCAATATGATAAGGGAGTACTGCTCTGTTCCTGCTTCACTGACGGCTTCTAACAAACATGGGTGTAAATATTTAATGAAGCTTATCTTATATCTAAGGAGACAAGGATGTGTTTACCCCCTCAGGACACTGATGTCATACCACATGTTAATGCAGCTTCTAAACCTTGAAATATGCCTCCAGGCCAGGTTTCTTATGTATAGATACAATGAGCCTTTCAGCCTCCAAAGTAATTTTACTTTTGGAGAATTTCCAACACACAATACACAAGAAATAAACATGTGTGTTAGATTTGCCTTCATTGCTGTGGCTGCAGCCATGTCTCCAGCTGCTGTGTGACCACAGGAGCCACGTACCTCTTGTATCCATCCACACAGCCATGGGGACCCGGCATCTACAATGTGTGACTGCGCCCAAGTTCACGCTGTCACGGGGGCTCCTCTGTGGGGATGGGCTGCGTGCGGTCTCAACAGCATGGCCTACAGACACAGCCTACACAGGACTGTCTCATACCACAGACATCAGCACGCGGTCCCTGAAAGCAGCGCTGGCCACTTGCTTTCCGTCCTCCCTTGAGGCCTCAAGAGCAGCACTGCCATCTTATTTTGCAAAGTGTTGTCACTTGCACAAGTCACATAGAGTCCTGCAAGGCGTCAGCTCCCAAGCCCGGCCTCAGCTCCTCAGTCTGGAGACCCTGGTGCCAGTAGATTGCCCCATGCTGTGTAGTACCCCACAGTGTGCAGAAGAAGCACGGGCTCTTGTTTTTTAAGCTCTTTCACTGCTGAATAGCATCTGGTTGTTTCTAGCTTGAGGCTGTTATTAACATTTATGTAGGGGCTGTGACATTGGTATAGGTGCTTTTGATCAATCAGTGCATTTGAGGGGAGGATAAACATCCAGAAATGGGCAGATTGCAGTTGCATGCTTCATTTTAGAAAAAAACAGCAAACATTTTCCAGGACGCCTGCCTCTACCTTTCCTCCCCTGGGAGTGTATGAGCGTCCCCCACCTGGGTCCTGCTGGTGTCCCCCGGCCCCCGGGAATTTTGCCTTCCTTTCATTTCTGCTTCCTGACACCCACGTGCAGAAAGGATGGGTTGAGAATGCTTGGGAGGACAATGGCCATGTGCCCTTCCCTGTGACCACGTTCTACAGTTAAATATTCTCTGTACTTTGTAATCAGACCTGGGATGTGCCGTGATCTCCCAGTGTGACTCGAGCTGCGTGGCCGTAGTGGCTGATGATGCAGACGACATCTTCGCATGCTCACCTGTTTGGCATCTGCGTATATTCTTTTCTGTCCTATTTACTTATTTTATCAGTACAGGGTTAAATGTCTATTCAGGTGCTTGCCTGCTTTCTACTTGTATGATTTGCACTTTACTGCCAAGGTTTTTATTTTCTTAGTACAGGGTCTCACCACACAGATCGGACTCATAGTGATCCTCCGGTTTTCAGCCTCCCAACCACTGAGATTACAGGTGTGTCCCACCGCACTCAGTCTCAGCTGCCATCTCAGCACACCCTGGGGGCAGGGCCGGCGTGGCACAGGGGTATCAAACTCTGGTCCTTGCCAAGCAGGTGCTTTAATCTGCTGAGCTATGTGGCTGGCCTTTTTACTGTTGAGTTCCATGAATTCTTCATAAATTCCAGATACCAGTGTTTTGTCCAATATGACTGTAAATTTTCCTCAGTGGCTTTTTTGTTCCTTTCTTTGCTGACGTTTCCTGCAGGGATTCCAGTCTTTGTGCCACGGGGTCTACTTCCCTAGTCCCGTGTCAGTATTTCCTAATGCCCTCTAAGCTGTGTAATATTTTCTTCACTGATCTGTAGAGCACTGTTTGGCCCCAGCCCTCTTCCTCTGTTTTTGTAATGCAGCATCGTGTTGATGTGCAGGGGTCATATCAGCTCCTTGTGGCTTCCCAGCTGGTGTTCTGATTCTACAAACAAGCCCTGTAAGCAGCCAGGTCTGCTTCACCGCCTCCTGGGGGAGCTGCAGGCTCAGTGGGTGCTGTGGCCAGGTGGCAGTGGGCTTTCAGTGTCCCATGGCTGGTCCATGGTGCCCAGATAGTTGGTCAGCCACATACCTGGATGTGTCTGTGAAGGGATCTCTAACTGACTAAGAAAGCCATAGCCCCGCCCTAGTGCAGGTGTGCCTCATCCGCGAGGGAAGGACCAATAGGAAAGGCCAGCCTGCGGGCAGATGGAAACAGTGGCCTGCCCACAAATAGGAAGCACTGGCCCTCAAAGGGTTTCCCCATGGGCTGGTGCCTGGGGCTGTTTGTCTGCTTCAGCTCCTGCTGGAGATGGTGGGTCTGCTCTGCTGGGCTTCTGAGCCAGGTCCTCCAGGTGAGTCACACCCAGACTCCTGCTGCTGCTGCTCTGCCAAGCACAGGCAGAGCTGAGGTCTCCTCTTCACGCGGAGTGATGGCTCAGCTGGTCCTCTGATGTCCAAGGCCATGTCACCTCTCCTCCAAGTCCTCTGTCTGAAGATGGTGACATCACACGTGCTTTGCACTATGGCTGCATAGCTCACCATATTGCTACACTTTTAGGGTTACAAAGCAGAAGTGCATAAATTAGCTTTAAAAAAAAAAGATAGGTATACAGCTACATTCTCTTAATTCAATGAATAGAGGGATCTGCTCCAATAGTGTTTGTAAATAGAATATCATGTATGCACCTTGTACAACAAATAACCACTAAGAAAACAATATGCAATGTGTTAATTATTGAATCTATTGTACTAATTTGATTTGAAACTGTCTCATTGCTATTTGTTCTTCAATAAAATTATGGAAAAAAATTAAAAGAAATAAAATTCACAAAAACAAAAACAGAAAAACAAAGCAGAAGCGTCCCTGCTCATATGCCCCCTAGTACACATGGGGGGAGGGTGCCAGCATGCACGCATGGGGAGGGACCAGCACAGACGAGACTCTCCTCTCCGGAGCCTCACTCACGAGTATGCGAGCACCCCCCTGAGCTCAGGGTGCACTTCCCAGTATCTTCCCCAAAGCCATGACTCAGGTATTGTGATAGAATGTTGGTATATGGTAGGGCAGGACACACTCTGCAGAGACTCCTTAGAGGTAGTTTATTAGAGTAGATTTATCAGATTGCCTTGCACAGTCAGAGCTTGGACTCGTGCACAAGACTTCCTTCCCATGCTCTGGAGAGCCTGGAGCTAGGCAGCACCAGAGGCTCAGAACAGGAGGGCCCCACCAGAGGCTCCATCCACGGCCAAGGGCCTGGCCCTGGGGAGCTGCTCTATGGGGCTGCACTCAAGGCTGAAGAGCCTGGAGCGAGGTGGCCGTGGATGACACTCGTGTAAGCCAGACCTGCTCAAGGTGGCATGTGGGGACAGAAGCAGACATGTTCTCCCCACCACTTCTTTGCCCGCCAGGGCCCATGTGACTGGAAGGGTCTCCTGCGTGCAGCACGGGGCTTCCTCTCTGACGCTGACCCACAGGCGGGCTTCTCCTGAGCCCCTCAGACTCCCCATGCTTGCAGTGTGGTCTCCTGGCTCATACTCCCTTCTGATCAACTCTACAAGCACATCTAACCCTGATGATTTCCATAAACACAATGGGTGAGCCCATTACAGAAACATTTGTGGACACAGACAAAAGAACTGAGCTTCTAGTTGTGTCATTTAACACTTATTTCATTACTCATGCATAATCTGTCATAGTACATAAGCTTAATTCATAGATACCCACTCGTAAAACCCATGAACCAATTTTATCCAAAATCTCCACATGCCTTCTGGCATTTTGCATTCTTTGTCAGCTAGGATCTGAGTCACCAAACACAGCTCCCAGAACGCGTCACTGTCACACCCTTCGGCATCGGTCAAGGCGTAAGTCTTCCTAGGGCCCGAGGTGCTGCGGCCCTGGTCCGCAGAAGCACCTGCACAGCCTCGGATGCCTGCTCCCCGCTCCCTTGTGCAGATACCCTCGCTGCCTCGCGAGCTCAGCAGTCTGTCGCAGCTCTGTGAGGGAGGCCTTCATCGGGCCTGCCAGGAATATTTGCCAGATCTTGCTGCATTTTACTGTTGCCAATTTTTCTGACATGCCTGTGCCCTAAGGGCTAGAAGAAACCACCGGCGCACTGATCATATTAAGGTGTCTTCCCCATGCAGAGCCTTGGGCTTGTGGCGTGGCCAAGCTCTGTGTAGATGAGAAACTTCCTGATCCTGCAGAGGACACCCTCTGACCCCCAGAATGCAATTGTCGGCCATGACATGCATCTGATTGCTTAGGAAAACCATTGTTTGTTTAGTAGCTTATGACTTACCCTTTTTACAGACTTACTATATTTTATAGACATTTTTTTTTGAGACAGGATCTCTCCAAGCAGCCCAGGCTGGCCTTGAACTCACAGCAACCCTCCTCCCTCAGCCTCCCAAGTGCTGGGATTGCAGGCCTGAGCCACCACACCTGACCAGACCTTCATATTCTAATTAAGCAACTCCCCTAACAAAGCTGTCACATGGCGGGACAGCCCTTGCTTAGACTCTGCTGTTTCCTGGGCTGCGTCTGCAGAAAAGCACAGTAATGAGCACCCACAGTCGCACCCCTGGACACCACAGGCTTCTTTCCCTTGGATAAATTCCTCCATGTGTGAGAGACAAACCCTTCTCTTAGGCTTTGATCTGTTTGATCTCAAGCTCATGCTGTTAGGAGTCGAGTCTCGATGTCCCAACACAGCCTCCTCGTGTCACAGGAGGTGGCCGGATCTTGAATGGTTGGTGCTAAGATTAAGGGTGTGAGTCTGAGTTAATTCCTGGTGTGATGCTAGCATTAAGCATGCCCACCCTTGGAGCCAGTGCCCCGGCCTAAAAGCGGTCCTTGCTGCTTGCCATTTGCTGCCACTTTACTGCCCTGCCGCCTTCTGCCTGCCATGAACTACTCCGCGATGCCCATCTGCTGTGTGCTGCCCCACTCAGGAGCCAGCTGGCTGGGGGCTGAAAGCCCTATGAACTGCAGCTCCGATACGCCTTTCTCCCTTGACCTTTGGGTGCCAGGTATTTTCTCAGCCGTGAGGACAGTGACTGACACGCCCCCCTGAGGCATGTGTGATGTGGGTACCCAGCCTCCAGAGCCACACAGTGGGCATGACTCTTTTCTACCACTTGAGATCTGGGAGAAGCTGATGTCTTCGGTTAGCTTTTAATTTTAATTCATGCTTCGTTGCTACACTGTGAAGTTGATGTTTTCCAGACTTGCATGTTCTTAGTCTCTGCTCACTTCTTCACGCAGGACCCTGGTCTTTCCCTAGGATAAATTTAATGGCAGATTCATCTCCGGGCACCTTGATCCTGCTCTGCCACGCTGCATGTGATGGTCATGGCTGTGTCCCGGAGGCTGACCAGGTACTGCCTGTTTTTGGTGGAGGTTGGGCTGACCACTGTCCCTGCCTATGGGCAGGGACTGCTGACCTGCACATCTGGAGGCTGGCAGAAGTTGGCCTGGGTCCTCCTTGCAGGCTGGCTCGGGCACAGGAAAAGAGCCTGTCTCCTACCAATTCCATTCACTCTTTCCTTGTCCTCCTGCTGTCCCGTCACTGACGTACTCCATAGAGCCCACACCATCACTGAGGAGATGACCGAAGGTATGGACACAGGGAGAGATGGCAGATTTCACACCAGTCTCCAGAGGATTTGGACAATGACCAAGGGGTGATGTCACCTGGAAATCCAGGCACGTTGCAGCCATGAGGCCCGGGAAATGTGTGGTGAGGCTCAAGCTCCTAAGCACTCAGGCAGCCTTGCTGCCCCCACATGGCCCAGCACGCCAGGGGCTCCACAAAACACCAAAGATAAAGCACACAGCACTGTGGCAGCCACAGAAGAGCTCCAAATACTTTGGACACTGTTACTGAGCCCAACTCTTAGGCTTTGGCTTTGCTTTTCTTCCTGGCACTGGAGAGAACCCCAAGAAGCAGCATCCCAAGTCCCACCCTCCTGACCCCAGTGCACGCCCAGACCTGGGTCCAGCAGACGGCGTGGCCAGGGCTCCCTGGCAGCTTCCCTGCTGTTGAGCTGTACCCTGAACTGTTACTGGAGCTCGACGGCCCCTCCGGACCACTGAGGTGCAGAAGCGGCAGGCTAATCCATCACCAGACCTCGTTAGCAGCAGCACCGCGCTAACTGCGCCAAGGGGACCTTACTTGGATGCCCTGTGTTGTACAAATGACAAAGATAATTCCTCAGAACCACAGTCCTTCATTAATAAGTTATGAGAGCCAGTATGTGTGCAATCTGTTATCCTGTGTTTAGCCTCTCTGTGAGAAATTTGCTTGCCAAAATGTTGTTTCTCGCATGATTTTATAATGACAAGCCCGCGTCTCACCCCCGACACTCCCGCTGCTGAGGGCCCATCACAGCTGCAGCCTTTTCCCTCCCACTTGGCCTCCACTACGCAAGCAGCCACCTGAGATGTGGGGCAGAAAGAGTCAGGCTGGTGCTGCTGGATGCCTTTGCTGGGCACGAGGGCCCTGACACGGCCCTGCAGCCCACACATCACGGGAGCAGTCGGCTGGCTTCCCCAGGAGACAGAGGGGACCATTCCTCCCGTGGTCTCCAGTCCACACAGTAGCACCTGCCAGCTTTTGCAGTCCTTGGGAAGAGCCCAAGTGGAGCAAGCTGCCCACAGAGACACCAACACCGCCCAGGCGATTTGCTTCCTCCTCAGCCCACCTGCCGTCCACTGCACCCAAGCACAGCAGGGGTGCAGGGGCTCTGATCTGACCTGCCTCTCCCATGAGCCGGTGAACTCAGGAGCGGTGGTGGCAGGGCCTCCCAGTCCAGAGCGCCTGCCCTCCCGCCTCCCTGAGTGGCAAACCTGATGGATTCCCAACTTTCCTTACTGCACAGGGGTCACTCCAGCAATGGCTAGGGTTGTTCACGGACAGGACCAAAGAAGACAGAATCCTGACACCCTCATGTTGTCCTCTAAAGCCTCCAGTGCGGCGGTGGGCCTGGTCAAAAGGCCCCTGTGCCCTGGTCCTCCCTTCTTCTCTGCTGCCCAGCCTCCTTCTCCTCAGCCATCTGTTCCTTCCATGGAACTCATCAACTTTGGCCTGGAACCATGACCCTGAACAACACTGTCCTTTAAGATGTAGGTATTGGACATGGCACCCCCCAAAAGAGAGGAGAGGAGGTGTGGTCTTGAATGTGCCTTGGGACTTCTTCCTGGCAGGAGCTGGCTGTGAGGCACCACTACTGTGGGGGGCATGGCACCTGCCTGCATTGTGCATGTCTGACACCCAGAGCCTCTTTGCACTTGCCAAGAGGGACCACCAAGACCCATGGACTCGGGACAAAGCTGCCAGGCTCTGCCCCTGCACTGTCCCATGAGTGACTGAGCCAGCAGAGCTGCTGCATGGGCTGCAAGCACCAGTTGTCTTCAGGAGGCCGGGCTTGCTGTCCCTGACACACAGCTCCTCCTCCAGCTTGCCTAGGGCAGACCTGAAGAAAGATGTAGAGCATGTGTGCACCTGTGTGATGTAGCTCTAGGTCCCAAGGCCAGATTCAAAAATGGTAGATAGATGAGAAGCTGGGCTTTGGCCAAGCGGAGATCAAAACCCAGGGGGGCTGGGAAGCTTCAAGCCCACCCAGGGACCCTGGCCCCAGAGAGTTCTGATCAGGAGCAGCAGGAGGGCTTGGTCACTGGCAAGGCCACTCCTGAGCCAAGTGGTGGGTGGGTGTGAAGTGAAGTGGAAGCTGACTGGATCCCTTCAACTGCGCCAGGAGGTCAGGGACGCCATAGGGATGTACAACAGGGGTGACACTCCCCGGCCAGTGCTCGCCAGTCCCCAGCCAAGGGTGTCGGGTGCGGGTCAACATGGCCAGAAGTGGGAGACCTCATGAAAGTACCCAGCCCTGTGCACTTCCGGAGGGGGTGCATAGCGGGGGTCACTTTTTATCTCCACACAAGTTGGCAGGAACAATCAGAAGAAGCTTTCATCCACCAGCAGAGGAAGTTGTATCCCTTTACAGTCTGGCCCCAGCAGAACCAACTCCTGCGTTGAGTGTTGCCACACAGACAGGCTTGGCACATGCGCACATGTTCTGTGTCTTCCTTTAGATCCGCTGTGGATGTCACAATGCTATCCATGAGGGGCAGCTAATAATCGACAAACACTGCCAATTTCAGAGAAACTTTCAGAGAAGGAAATCCCTCCATATCCTGCAGCCACGCTCAGCGGAGAGAGTAGGGGTTTCCCACACAGAAGAGGCCCACTCAGGCAAGGCCTCAGCTAGGGCTGGGGTGTTCTTTCTCCTTCACCTAGTGCAGCTGCTGTGGTGACCAGGAAAGGGTGGTGCTCCAAGCGCAGCCCTGCTGGCTTGTGCCGTGGGGCATGGTGGCTTCTCCGTCCCATATGGGTGAGTGCGGTTCTTTGTGTCACACTAGTGCCGTGGTGTGAAGTACTTCTGCAGCTTACGATCACATGGGCAGGATCCAGGCACTTTTAATGATTGATGTCACCATAATCTTACTTCTAAAAACCTATTTTTAATCTATTTAACATTTTGAAGTAAGTATATCAACCATATCAACTGACGGTAGTATTTTGTTTCTCATGAAATTTCACTTTATTTCTAGAAAACATTGGGCTTATCTGTCTTATTATTCCTTTATTTCTACAGTTTATAGTGCTTGAAAGATAGATGATTGCTAGCTTTTAAACTTCTCCATATTTTTATCATAGTACTCTCCAAAGTACCTCCAGTAACTTCACAGAGTCCGCCAAAAAGTGTACGCCGCTTCAGGGAAAAATAGCGCGACGTGCTTTCCACAGATAGCCTTGCCCTGTGCAGGCCTCCAGGGGACACGCCTATCACACACAAACCACTACGTCCGGCCCTGAGGGGAGGAGTGCCAACGCGTGGGCCGCAGCCTCCATGGCCCAGGTCATGCGAGCGGCAGGTCACTGTGCTAATGAACAGCTGGAAGCTGGTGGCCCCCACGGTGGTCACCTCTTGCAGTGACAGAGGGCAAGGATAGCCTTAGGAGCTCGCGACACCTCAGTAAATTTACTGTTTCTTTATTAATTTTATTGAGAAACAAATAGCAATGAGGCAGTTCCAAAAGAGGTAAGACAGTTTCAGAATTAATACACTGCATATTGCTGTTTTGTAGTAGTTATTCATAGTACAAGATGCAGACATCATGTCTTGTCCAAACACTATTAGTACAAATCTTTCTTCTCATTGAGAAGGGAAATTAATAGTTGTGTGTTTTTTTTTTTGTTGTTTTTTTTTTTTTTTTGCAGAACCAGGGATTGAACTCAAGCCCTTGCGCTTGCCAGGGCTTATTCTACTGAGCCCTAAATGCACTGTTAAAATATTGATATGGGCTTTTGTTTTCAGACTCTGCGCTCCCTTTGCATCTCCATTAGGTAAAAGGATCACTGAAACCCCATTCTCCTGTCAGATGCTCCTCTCCTGCCTTTAATATGTCCTTTTCCTAACAGGCCTGAGCGCGAGATAGGCCTCGTCGCCTTCCGAGGGACGGCGCGCGCCCTGCGCTCCGTGCGCTGTGGGCGGCATCTGCGTGCTTGGTGCAGGGACTCGGGCAAGCTTCCGGGTTTCATGTAGCTTCCGGTCCTTTTGATCTTGTTTTGTTTTCGCTCTGTTTTTCTTTTCTTCATACAAACCATGCAATTCTTTTAAATTTGTTCCCTGCAACTAAGTGTCACTGTTTTGAAAGTTTTCCTTTAATTAACTATATTTCTTGCTCATTTTTAAAACATTTTATTGAGAAACAAATAGCAATGAGACAGTTTCAAAACTGATTAATAGTACAGTTTCAATAATCAATACAGTGCATGTTTTTGTCGTCTTAGCAGTTATTCATTGTACAAGATGTAGACACGATATCCCGTCCACAAACACTATTAGTACAAATCTATCTTCTCACTGAATTAAGAGAAAGTACCTGTATAACTATCCTAACTATTTTGAATATATAGATACAAAATGGTCCTTCATTTATATCGCCTTTGAATAGTTTTGTCAAGGTGGGTATGCCATTGCCATTTAAATATTGTTGGTGCAGAAATTCAGCAAAATAATCCAATATAGTCTATCATAGATGTCAGAAGATGTTTATTTGAGCCTTTTATAGCTCAGCATATTAGTATGGCTTTACTTTTTATATGTCGTTTTTATAATTTTCTGCTAGATAATTAAGAACAAGATAAGGCAAGACCTACACACCAAGAAATGCAACTTCTGTATCTAACAAACTCAGTCAAGTACCCTCAGGATTTATCCTGAAACACTGTACCAGTTTGTAGATCCTTTGTCAGTGTCAACCATGTGGATGAGTCACGGACATTGCTTGACCAATTTATTCTCAGTGAAAGCCTGAGAGAATGTTTTCTCTCCATGTGACTCTCCTTAGGCACACTCTACATCAGGATCACTTTACTCTGTGGCTCTATAATCTCCTTGATCAGAAAATTTGGGACATAACTGAGTTACATGATGTTACAGTGTAGTTCTCCTATGTCCTGAGTCTTCACTGACGTTGAAAGGCTAGGGCCAAAAGGTTGGCTGTCTTTTCAGCCCATCTATTTCTCTGGTTTTTGGTCTGCAAACTTAGGTTATTAATTCTCCAGAACAGAAGCTGATTATTACCCTACAACATATGCAGTTGCGTTTTACCTCATTATCTGTCTGAATATCAAACACCTTAGACATAACATGGAACAGGTATTTCCCATCAAGTATTGATATGTTAAACTTTAAGTCCCTACAGAATATGGAGAAAAAATTTAAAAATACATTAAAAATATGAATAAACAATTACATATTTTTACACAGAAATTTAGAAATCTAACCACATACAGCATTGTAGCAGGACAGACCTGTGACATTTTTTCTTGTGTCCTTCATTTATTAAATTTTTGAAAAAGAAAACATTTACTTGAGAGACAGTGGCAATCATTGGTATGTTATGATGAAGAGCATATATTTAGAGGACTGAAATGACAGGCACTGCAAGCGGGACCCTGCTATTACACACGCTATCTTCAGTACAGTTAGTTGCTTGCTTCACAGGTATCAGCATATATCGTTACTCAGGGTGAGAATTGTTCTAATTAACTGCTAGCTTCAAAAACCTTCTGAAGATTCTCAGAATCATTGCCTTATCCATTTTGTACATATAAATGTATGGCTTTGCTCCAGTCATGCTTCCTAGCTTTTTTCCTTGATCTCTCTTCATTGTTTAATCAAGTTATTGCTTTCCATTTAATTATGCTATACCTTTCTGTCTGTATTTCTTTGGAGTTTTATACTAGGGAGACTATATGATATATACACATGTGGGCCTTGTTTATTTCATTTATGAGTATATCTTTGAGTGGCATCCACTTAAATATAAATGCTTCAAGTTTATCATTCTTTATAGCTGAGTGATACTCCATTGTAGAAAAATAACACATGTATTTCATCCATTCCTCAGGTGATGGGCATCTTGGTTGTTTCCAAGATTTGATTATCACAAATTGTGCTGCTATAAACATAGGAACACATATATCACTATGGTAAGATGTTTTCAGTTCCTCTGGGAAAATTCCCAGTAGGGGGATAGCTGGCTTGAATGGGATTTTCATTCCTAGTTTTAAGAAATCTCCACACTGCTTTCCACAATGGTTACACCAGTCTCCATCCCACCAGCAGTGGAGAAGTGTTCCTTTTCCCCACATCCTCTCCAACATTTGTTGTTGGTTGATTTCTTTATGATAGCCATTCTTTCTGGGGAGAGATCGTATCTCAGTGTTGTTTTAACTTGCATTTCACTGGTGGCTAGTGATGTGGAGCATTTTTTCATATATTTGTTCGTTTCTTTAATTTCATCCTCTGAGAAGTGTGTGTTCATCTTGGATGCCCATTTCTGGACTGGGTCTTTAAACTTAGAGGCCCTAATGTTTTTTTAGTTCTTAATACATTCTAGAGAGCAGACCCTTGTCTGACTGCATATTAGTCAATAGTTTTTTGAAATTTGTTGGTTGTCTTTTTACTTTCTTGGTAATTTCTTTTGATGTGCAAAAACTTCTCAATAAGAGGAGGTCCCAGTTGTTAATTCTTTCAAGTAATACCCATGCAATTTGATATTTATTCATGAACTCTTTGCCTACCCTATGTCTTCAAGAGTTCCACCTACTTTCTGTTCCAGGAGATTGAGTGTTTCTGTTTTAATGTTTAGATCTTTAATCCATTTTGACTTTAGCTTAGTCCATGGTTATAGACCTGGGTCAAGTTTTAGTTTTCAGCATGTAGAGAGCCAGTCTTTTCAGCACTATTTTTTTTAAGTCTTTTTGAGACAGGGTCTCACTATGCAGTTCAGGTTGGCCTTAAGCTCACTTTGTAGTTCAGGCTGGTCTCGCACTCACAACAATCCTCCTGTCTCAGCCTCCTGAGTGCTGGGATTACAGGCATGCGCCACCATGCCCAGCTCAGCACTATTTGTTAAAGAGGCTATTTTTCTTCCAGTAAGTGTGTTTAGCCTCTTTGTTGAAGATCAGGTGACTGGGTGTGCCTTTTATAATCTGTTCCATTGATCCTCAGGTCTATTTCATTGCCAATAACATGTTGATTTTATCACAATAGCTTTATATATAATTTCAAATCAGAATTGTAATGCCTCCTGCCTTGTCTTTGTAGCCCAAGATTGCCTTTGTTATTTGAGGTATGTTCTGGTTCCAAATAAATTTTAGGAACAATATCTCTAGGTCTGGGAGGTATGTTGGTGGCAGTTTGATAGGGATTGCATTAAATCTGTACAGCAATTTTGGGAGTATGGCCACCTTCATGATGTTGGTTCTTTCTACCCAAGGGCAAGGAATACATTTCCATTTTCTGAAATCCTCTATGATGTCTTTTTCAGAGTACTATAATTTTCCATGAAAAGATCTTTGACTTCTTTTGTTAGATGAATTCCAAGGTATTTCATTTTCTGTGATGCTACTTTAAAATATACTGTTTCAATAATTTCCCTCTCAGTGTGCTTGTTATCTGTGTAGAGTAATGCTGTTAACTTTTGAGTATTGACTTTGTATCCTGCTACTATGTACTGAATTTGTATATCAATTCTAGTAACTTCTTGGTGGAATTTTTTTGTGTCTTCCAAGTAAAGTATCATGTCATCTGGAAATAGTGGTAATTTAACTCCTTCTTTATGTATTCTTATTCCTTTTATTTCTCTCTCTTATCTAATGGCTCTAGCTAATGATTCCAGAACTCTATTGAATAGGAAGGGAGATAGAGGACATCCTTGTCCTGCACAGTATCTGAGAGTAAAAGATTTCAGTTTTTCAGCATTTAGAATTATATTGGCCATTGAGTTGTCATAGATGGTTTTTTTCAAACTGAGGTAGAGGCCATCTATTCAAATTTTCTGTAGGACTTTGAACATGAATAAGTGTTGGACTTTCTCAAAAGTTTTTTCTGCATGAATTGAGATGATCATGTAGTTTTTAGATTTAGCTCTATTGACAATGTGTATTACATTTATAGATTTGCAAATATTGAACCATCTTTGCATCCCTGGGATGAATCCTGCCTGTTCATGGTGTATGATCTTCTTGATGATTTGCTGTATTCTGTTTGCTAGGATTTTTGCATCTATGTTCATGAGGGGAATTGGCCTGTAGTTCTCTTTTTTAGTTGTGTCTTTCCCTGGTTTTTGTACCAAAATAATGCTTGCCTCTAGGAATGATTTTGGGAGAAATGTTTTCTTTTCAAATTCATTGAAGAGTATGAGGAGTACAGGGCATATATATTCGATAAATTTCTTGTAGAATTCAGCTGTGAACCCATCAGGACCTGGACTTTTCTGTGTCCGTAGACTTTTTATTACATTTTGTATTTCATTGGCTATTACTGGTTTATTGAGAGTAGTTATATCTTCTTGATTCAGTTTTGGTAATTTGTACCTTTCTAGGTATCTTTCCATTTCTTCTGTATGTTCTTGTGTGAGAGTAAAGATTCTTAAAGTAGCTATTGATAATCTTCTGAATTTCTACTGGGTCTGTGTTGATTACATCCTTTTCATTCCTTATTTCTTGTATTTGAATTTTTTCTTTCCTCTTTTTTGATGAGCTTAGCTAGGAGCTTATAAATTTCATTTAATATTTTGAAGGAATAGACTTTTGATTTGTTAATTCTTTGAACTGTTTTCTTCATCTCGTTTGAATTAATTTCTGCTCTAATCTTTATGATTTCTTCCCAACTTCGGCCTCTGTGTTTGGTTTCCTCTTCTTTTCCTAAATGTCAGAGGTGCAGCACTAGGGTGTTTATTTGTCCCCATTCTGTTTTTCTAATGTATGAATTCACAGCTGTTAATTTCCCTGAGGCCTGTTTTCATCACATCCCATAAATTCCAATAAGTTGTGGTTGAATCTTTATTGAATTATACACATGTTTGTATTTCATGTTTAATTTCATCTGTGACTTATTGATTGCTGAGTAGGGTGTTGTTTAATTTACATGAATTTAGTGGCTTTTTCTGGTTTCTTTTGTCATTTATTTCCAGTTTCATTGCACTGTGGTCAGATAGTGTGCATGGGATAATTTCTATTTTCTTATATATACTCAAGCATGACCTATGGACTAGTATGTGGTCTATTTTAGAAAATGACCCACATGCAACTGAAAAAATTGTCTATTTAACTGTGTTTGGTTGGAACACCCTGTATATGTCCACCAAGTCCCTTTGTTCCAAACTCTGGTTCAGTTCTGCTACTTCTTTGCTAACATTTTTGTCTGCTTGACCTATCTTTTTGGGATAAGGGGGTGTTAAGGTCTCCTGTTAAGATTGTGGTCTGAGATATTAGATTTTTTTTCTTAATGTCCATTAAGACTTGTTTTATATAGTTGGGTGCTCCTGGGTTTGGTGTGTACATATTTATCAGTGTTACCTCTCCATCTTGAGTTTTTCCCCTAACCAATATATAGTGGCCTTCTTTTTTTTCTTTTGATCATTCTTGGCTTTAAGTTGAGACTGTCTGAGAACAGAATTGCTAACTTGCTTTTTTCTGAGGTGTTGGAGCATGTAGTATTGTTTTCCATCCTTTGACTTTGAGCCTATGAATGTCCTTTTCAGTGAAGTGTGTTTCTTGTATACAACATATTGTTGGATTTTGTTTCCTAATTGCACTGTGCCAGTCTATTTCTCTTAATTGGTGAATTGAGTCCATTTACATTGGTGGTTACAATTGAGATGTGTTGACTTATGATTGACATGTTATTTACCTGCTGATGTTTACTCCTTTTTCTCCTGTGTTTAATTGTTTGCCCCTTTTAGTGGGTTCCTTCTTTCTCATTCATGGAGTTCTAATGATTTTGGTCCCTCCGTCGAACATCTTTCAATAGTCTTTGTAGGGTTGGCTTTATCATCACGAAATTATTTAGTTGTTCTTTGTTATGGAAGTATTTCACTTCCTCATCAAACGTGAAAGAGTTTTTCAGGGTATAGTCGTCTGGGCTGGAATTTGTTTTCATAGAGAACTTGAAGTACTCTGCTCCATGTTCTTTTTGCCTTTGTTTTTTGTGAAGCAAATTCGTTCATAATTCTGATGGGTTTTCCTTTGAATGTGGTCTGCTTCTTTTCTCTAGCAGCTTCCAGCATATTATCCTTGTGCTGGATTTCTTGGATCTTGACTATTATATATCTTCATGTGTTTTTAATTGGGTTGAAGCTATTTGGCATTCTGTATGCTTCAGTTACCTGAATGTCAGATTGTTTCCTCATATTTAGGAAATTTCCTGCTATTATTTCTGCCCATATTCTTTTTATATCACTTGTATTGACTCCTTTCTCATTGATGCCTGTTAGTCTCACATTGTTCATGTTTGCCTCTTCTTGCATGTGATGAATTATTTTCTCCTGCATCCTAGTTGTTTTTAAGAGATTTTTTCTTACCTTTTCACTTGCTGCACCAGCATCTTCAAGATCTGAAACTGTTTTCACTTTCACTGAACAGGTTTTGGAGGCTTGTGATTGAGATTTTATGTTGTTCTATATCTCTCTGACTCTGCTTTATGCAATCTATTTCTTTCCTATGTTGCTCATTCAAGGAATCTGTCATTTTCCTAATCTCTTCTCTCTTTTTAAATAAGTGTCTTCTTTAGAAGCAGTTATTAATTATTTTACTGCAGAGTTTTTTTTCAGATTTGGTTTGCTCGATGTGTCTCTGCATTTCATTCTTAGTTCAGATGCTATTATTTCAGATATTTCTTTTTTTATTCCAGAGATTAATTCTATTTTATTTATTTATTTACTTATTTATTTTGCCAAAATGGGGATTGAACTCAGGCCCTTATGCTTGCCAGGGAAGCACTTATTCTACTGAGCCATTTCCCCAGCCCCTCCAGAGATTAATTCTGATCCGAGTTCCTCTATACCTTTCTGTTGTTGTTTCTTTACTTCCAATGCTATTAATTCATACATTTCAGCTGAGCTAGTGTCCTCTGCACTTGTTCTAGGTGGGCTTGAAGCCCAAGATTGCATTTTGCTCCTTTTCTTTGTCATTTCTTATAGCAGTAACCTCTCACCTTTTGGGTAGAGCTTTGGTGCAGTTGTAACCTCAGCACCTAATAGAATTCAGGTGCAGATATGTTAAGTCTGAGGTTATCCAGTTATGTCTGGCCTGGGTCTAGCTCTTGTGTTCAGCTCCTTTCTGCTGCAGCCCTTGGAGGTGAACCTGTTGTGCCTCTCTGTTATTCCTCTGGCCCACGGGCACAGGGGATCTCAGAAGCTCTCCCACACACTCACCAGGCCTGGGCTTGGGCTGGATTGGGGGTCCCGCTAGCATCACAGAAGTTTTCACTCACTTGACAGGCTTGGGGGCAGGGGCTCCAGGGGAATGGAGGGGTCCTGAGGGTGCGGCATAGGGTCTCACTCACACAGCATGCCTGGGTTTTGTCTGGAGAGATCCTGTGGACACAGCTTTCTTGCTCATTGATGAATATAGAATATATTTACTTTATATTTGTTCCTGAATCTTGAGTCATGCAACTATGCTGAAAATCTTATAATTTCCTAGTAGCTTGTCATTTTTCTGTAATTAATTTTATAACATAACTTTTACCAAAATTAAGAACTGCATTGTCATCTTCACAGGACCATGTTCCATATTTTTGCTCATGGCTCACGTGTCAGACCTGACTCGCAAGTTTAAATTGGGACAGCGGTGCTTGCTGTCCTTTTCCCCTGCTCATATTGCAAAGAACGAGCCATATTTCCAACCTTGAGTTCAGCGTTTGGTGTCCTTCTTGACAGAGAAACTTCCTTAAAGATACTTTCTTCCCATGGCTGGGGAGACAGCTCAGAGGTTTAAGCACCTGCCTGACAAGCACAAGGACCCAGGTTCGACTCCAGGTACCTCATGCCATTCAAGTTCTGTCATGTGCTGGTGCTGGTCACTTATGCTGTGTAGCAAGACCCTGTACCAAATCATTAAAAGATTTTTTTTTTTTTAGAAAAGCTATATATCAGGACCAGGGAACTCGGTGAATAGAATAAGTGCTTCCCTGGGAAGCCCAAGGGTCTGAGTTCAATCCCCGGTTCTGCCAAAAACAAAAAAGAAAAAAATCAAAGTTGAACTCCTTCATTCTAGTTCACATTTTGAAATAAGTTGGTATAGTCATAGAATGTTCATGTGTGTGCAAGAATCATGTTTTCTCTTCATTAATATATTAATATAGTGAGTATTATAAATATATTTACCTTAAGTTGAAGTAGTATTATTCAGATAAAGCTAGCTGGAGCATGCTGCCCCATTTGCACAGACACTATAGGGTGAAGTTTGCAGTTTCATTTTTAACATTACATCTCCATACTTGTTGCTTGGGCCAGCCAAATAGCTCAGTGGATGAAAGCCCCAGGGGTTCGATCCCTGGGCCTGCCGTGCTGGCCCTGTCCCTTGGGTACCTCGAGGAGGCAATGGAGACTGGGCATGGTGGTGCGCGTCTATAGCCCCAGCATTTTGGAGGCTGTAAACAGGAGAATCACTACTAGTACAATCTAGTAGTGAGACCCTAAACACCCTGTAGACCTTCCCTAAATTATAGAAAAAAAAATATTGCTTAAAATGTTAATTTTTTTAATTAAAAGGAGATTAATATTGTTTACAGTTTTGTTTTGAGTTTACATTAATGCGATAATCCTTGAGTCTTTTTTAACCTGGAAATTAAGGGATAAAGGCATTTCCTGTGCTCTGTTCCTTGGAGTTTGCACTTCTAGCCCTAACACGTGTAGTTTCACACTTTCTATTCTTAGGTGAGATTCATAAGAGAATTAATTATGCATTTTGAAAACCATTACAAAAAGTTAGCTTTTTCCAGTTTGGTCTGTTTAGTCTCCTTAAATTCTTTGTTAAATGTTCATTAACTTCTGTTCATTAATTTTTTTTCTGTTACCTGTAGATTTTTAAAAATTTTCTTGCAATTCATTTTCTGTTCTTTAGTAAATATCAGTGTGGAAAACTTTTACTCTGCCTTGAATTTAAGTTCTTGGGTTTTGCCTCAGTGAGGTCACTTCAGCTGCCTTCTCTGTATTTTGAAAGGCAACATTTTCCTTCTCAGTCAGAAGAGCATTTTAATGGATTTCCTGGATTCTCCAGTAACGTGTTCCTTTATGAAAGGTTGAGCAGTCTCGTTCACAGGGCTTGTACCTCACAGGTGCATAGTGAGGTTATAAAGCAGTGTAAATGCTGAAGATGCTTTAAAAGGCTGGAGGCTTTCTCCAAAAGCTAGTAATGACCCTAACTGATCCTGTATTTGGCAATAAGGCTTACTCGACAGTTAGTGGCCTGTTGTTCTCATAAGTCAGCTAATTCTAACCCTATGAACTGTGCTGTGCATGCGCTTCCTCACCATTACTGACTGTCTCCTTGATCTGTCAGCCGAGGAGGAAAACATGTCATGTGTCAGAGTTGGGCAGGCCTTGCGGTGGGCGACTCGGGGCACAGTTCTGGGTGTTCCTCTGCGAATCAGTACTTCTGCTGCTTATGTGAATGCCCAGTGTCTTCACTAATGTCTCATTTCGGAGATGAATCACCCAACTCCCAGAGTTACAGGAACAAGGTTCATTTGGCTCACACTTCCCAGAGGTTTCGGTCCACAGCCAGCGGCTCCTGCATGGCGGTACGGCAGAGGGTGCTGCAGGGGACAAACAGCCCACAGCAAAGCAGAGCAGGCAGAAGACAGCAAGCAGCGAGCCAAGCAAGAGTGACGCAGACCACGGCCTGCCCCGCTCCGCCCACCCCACCCACTCCACCCAGACTGCAGGACTTTGGACCTAGGCTGGGCCTTCCCCTCCACACTGACAGCCCTGGCCCTGGTGCCCACTCTCCAGTCCAGCCACGCCTGCAGAGCCCACCTTTTCCCACGCAAAGCCTACGGGGCACCTAGATCCAGCCCATAGCGCTCTACTCACTGTGTGGTACTGTCTGGGTGGCTCCAATCCTCATCTCTGTGCTCAACAATAGGGTCTTTGGGCCAATCAAGTTTCTGAATTTAAATTTCTCATTTTGTGAGTCTCACATGTCTGTGTGTGTTTCACTGTAGTCTCTTACATTGACGCCTTAAAACGTTGAGATTTGAGTATTTAAAACATGATGCTACAGAGAACAAAGGTGCTGCTTGCCCCTGGCATCTGAGGAAACTGATCTACGTCTAAACACTTATTAAAGCTTTCAGAGCCAGCCGGATAGCCCAGCTGACTGATCTGCCTGCTTGGGAAGGTGCAGGCACCAGGGTTCCACTCCCGGCAGACAAGCTGAGATGGCAACTGAGTCTGGGCGCGGCGGCACACACCTGTAATCCCAGCTCTTGGGAGGCTGAAAACAGGAAGGAGCACTGCAAGTCTATCAGGATAATGAGAGCCTGTGGACCCTGTGCTAAATACATAAAAAATAACCCTTTCATTTTGGCTGAAATATAGCGGGCATGTGGTCATATACTTCTTGCAATAGAGTAACAGGAAGAACTCTTACAAGCTCCAGGTGATACTGGGCCATGTATATTAAGATGCGCTATTCTGTTTGTAAAGTCTATCTGGCACACAATTCATAAATCACATTGAATATGTTTCTGATGGTCCTCAGGCCTACTTAAAAAGAGACATTTGTTTTCAGCTTCTACTTTGTCCTCTGTGTAAATGCTATAAAACTAGTGTTAGTATATTTTTAAATGTCCTCATTTTAATGATTATTGTTCGTGTTTGCACTCTTCTTGATGGTAAAATACGACAACATATGTTTGGTTTCTTTACCTGCGATTTAATGTACATGTACAGTTATTCTTGGCCCAAACACAGCGGTCAGCCATGCCTCATACTTTAAATGATGTGCTTTATATCTGCTTAAAGTCAGAGAACAACAGGAGAAAAGATCATGATGCATTGCAGAATATTCACGTGACACACAGAAACAAATGGCAGCAAAACCGCCTGCACTCAGGCAAGCACGCGGGCCCTGCAGAACGGGCCGCACCTGTCCCCTGAGGAGCCCGCGGTTGCGTCGCCACTTCCCGCTGTGTGTGCACTTCCGGTCACCTGCTATCATGCATCCGCCGCCTGTCTGCCTGTCAGTCCGCCACCTGTCACCCAACACACCTCTGCAATGCCTGTGACCTATCTATGCATCGTCTCCCTCCTACTGTGCCACTGTCACCTATCAGTCAACCGGTCTTGTCTGTCAGCTTTCATAGAAAAAGAAGAGACAGATTGCGGATGTTCTTGAAGTTGTGTAATCAGCGAACTCCTCTGCCTAGCAGAGTAAAACTGAGGTAAGACACACACTTGGGATCACAAACAAATATTCAGTGAACATACGAATCCCCTGTAGGTTGGTTTAGGAACCGTGAACGAAAAGGATGATGGAAATTTGTTTGACCAATGTTCTCTGTCTCTGTGCCTGTGTGTGTGTGTGTGTGTGTGTGTGTGTGTTCCTTTGTTAGAATCGTCCACTGAGCCGCTTCTCTCTGCAGCGCGACTGCAACGCCAGCTGGCACACCAGGGAGGGAAGCTTCTCTGCCTCCTCTGCTACTCTGTTCTCAGCTACATCTTAACACCTGCAAAGGGCAGCATGGGCTTCCGGCCCAGAGCAGGTCCTCAGAACTCAGGACACCACCTCAGAGAGCTCATGGGCAGATGCGGGCACAGGCCCTTGCTCCCTGCATGTGTTCAGCTGTCTTTTCTGTTAATATGAAGGCCATTAAAAGGCTTGTTGAGAAACGGGTGTGGTGGCACATGCCTATAATCCCAGAACTCAGAGGTTGAGCCAGAAGGATCTCTGCAAGTTCGAGACCAGCCTGGGGGCTACAAAAGTGAGCACAAGGCCAGCCTGACCTGCACAGTGAGACCCTGTCTAGAAAAAAAAAAAAAATTGGGACCAGTCAGATAGCTTAGCAGACTGTATAGGCACAATGGCAGGGTTGGACCCCCAGTGTGCTGTGCCAGCCCCGCCCCAGGGAAGTGCTGAGGTGGTGATGGAGACAGGCTGTGGCAGTGTGCGCCTGTAATCCCTGTGCTTGAGAGGATCACTGTGAGTCCAATCTGCACACCCACGGAAGGCTCGGAGGGCTAGCGCACAGCCAGCCCAAGTCACGGGACGTGCAGTGGCCTCGGCAAGATGAGCTCTGCCCTCCTGACCTGAGGGCCACTCAACTCCAACGTCTCTCCCCAGATGGAGACAAGAGCCAGAACAGGGATGCCCAGTGCTCTCTCTCACTGCGGGGCAGGGAGCCCAGCCATGGTGGAGATAGGCACAGCCGCATCTCACACAGGGCCTCGCATGCTCACCTTCATGCTACGGACAGTCACACCTAACCCCATGTCCCAGCTGGACACAAGCACCATGGTGGGTCCCTGCAGAGGGCCACTGCATGTGCCACAGCAGCATTCCACTCAGATGCTATGTGGACTAGAGATAGGAGGCAGGCGAAGACACGCTCAGTGAGGCCCCGAAACGAGCAGTCTCAGGAAGGCAGATCTGCAGGACCACAAGCCGCCCTGTGGTACCTTGGCTGTGGCTCGAACCGGGCCGACCACACGCCGGATGAGCTCGGAGGCAGAAACACCAGCATCTGCAGAGCTTCTGAGGCCTCGCCTGCTTTTCCCAAAGCTCTGAAAATGGTGTCTCAAAGAACATTGTGTCCAGAAGCGCACAGACCCGAACCCCGGGCCCGCAGGTGTGTGGCTCCACCTCCTCACAGTACCCAAGACGCCTCCCCAGCCACACTGCAGGCCTGGCGTGAGTGTGGGAACTTCTGTCGACTCCCAGAAGCCCACAGGCGGGGGGCCCCACCAGCACCACACCAGGCCTCCTGATTGTCCATAATAATTTCATCTATAAAGCCATCTATAGGATGAAGCGTCACAGCTCTCTGGAGGGCCCGGCTGTCATTTGTATTCACCGATGTGGCGTGCTGGGTCACGGTGTCATTAGGTGAACTCTGAGAGCAGCGCTATACTGCTGCAGGTCCCAGAGTGCAGCACCCATGTCCGCAGATCGGCTGGCTTTCTCCCTGTCTGCCTGGACTCTCACTGCCAGTCCACGCTGGTGCCCACTGTTTCCTGGGAAATGCCCAGTATGGCCTTTGCATTCACCGTAGTCGTGTACTCACCCATTAGAAGCAGGACAGAAACACACTATGTTAGACTGTGCTCCTTATTTTGCTCTGTTAGTTTGTGCTTTATGGGCAGAGGGACATGGGGTGAAGACAAATTAAGTGAGCCATCTCACTGACTGCACCATCATAAGCAAAGTCGGAAAAACGGACGCGCGCCGGTGTGCAGACCTGAGCACCACATGTAGCTCCACGGAGGAGAGGCCTGCATGCCAAAGCCACCTGACAAGAGGCAGGAGAATTATGCACTGAGAGCAGCCTGGTGATCTTGATGGGGAGTACATGGGACAGGGACAAGCGCCCTGAGTGACTCTCGTAACAGGAAACGGCACGGCAAGCAAGGTGCTGGGGCAGGAGGCGCAGCCCCCGGAGACCCGCAGGGAGGTTTGCTGTCTGCACTGCCCCAGTCCTCAGGGTGACGCTGTGGAGAACCTCGCTGTGAGAGCTCTCCAAGGGTCCTGGCACCGCGGCCAGTGGGCGGGCGGGGGCGCTGTCCAGGGGCGCACGGTGCATGAGTCCCGGCACACCCAGGTCAGAGCACTCCCATGTCAGGGCGGCCTGTGGCTGGATCCCGGAGGATCAAGCGGAAGTGCCAGAATTTCAGAGTGCAGGCTGAGAGGGCTCGGGAGCAAGTCCGCCCGGCCGAGAACTACGTTCTGAACTATGGAATTTTCTGTATTCATGTTTAGCCTCAGAGGTTCAGAATAATCAGTGAGCCTTCAAGGACCTGTTTCCAATTTATTTTTAAAAAGTGCAGCTGGATGCTAGAGTTTGCTTAATATTCAGAGAATGGAACCGCTCTATTTTGTTAATGGAAGGCCACGCTGAGAAGCGCAGCGCTGTCACCAGGATGGCATCTTCTTCCACTGCAGAGACCCCGGAGACTAGAACAAGCACAGATGACAGCCAAGCTGAGCCATTGGTGCAGGCTGGGGCAGCAGGGGTCCTGGGCATGCCCTGGAGGAAGCAGAAAGTGGCCTGGTGAGCTGGACCTTGGCGGCTGTCCAGGCTCTTGGTGTGAGTGACAATACTATGCTAGCCACTTGCCTGAAGCCAGAGGCCAGCAGCTGAGGGGGATGCACATTTTCCAGAAAACAAACCCTGTGAGGGTCAGTGGGGAGCAGGAAGGGCCTTGTGCCTGTGGCCTGCAAAGGCTCAAAGGCAGGCTGTGACGCCCCACCACAGCACACTGGGCCCCTCCTGGGACCTGCTCCTGAGCCCAGGGGCCCTGAGACCAATGTCTCCCTGTCACCTCCAAGTACTGAGGTGGTTGGCAGGGGCACAAAAGAGTGGAGGGCTTGGTGACTTAAAGGGCAAAGATAAAGGGCCCAGGCAGGGAAGAGCATTCTGAAAGGCACCGCTGACCTGGAAGGACCCAGGTCTGCGGCAGCTGCCTGCAGGCAGGGGAATCTCCACGCAGTCGTTCAGAGCCACGGTGTGCCCCTGCAGGTTTAGCTGAGGGGGAATCAGCTTCTCAGTTCTCTCTGACCAGCACACTTGGGGCTCAGGTGGATGGAACTGTGCTGGGCTGGAAGTCCAGGGGCCCCGGTGCTGAGCCAGGCTCACCAGTCTCGGAAATGTCACCTGACTTCTCTGGGTTTAGTTTTCTCTGTTGATCCAGTGAGCACAGCTTGAAGCTTGCTGCAGAGCTAGGGTCCAAAGCTGTGATCTGGAGCTACTGCTCTTAGGCATGGCCAGATTAGGTGCAGGTGTGTTCTAACAGAGGTCATGTGGCTGCCTGGATTGGTGCATGTTCACAGCTACTGTCATGGCCGCCTTTTGCAATGCTTCCGAAGTATCACCAGCGCTACCCAGCAGGGAGCCGCTCAGCACACAGCCTCAGGCTCCCTCTCTGCCACTGCCGCCGCCCGTGCGCCTGCCACTGTGGGTATACGGTGCCTTTATCGTCTCACCAGTTTGCACACTGCTCACGGTGATGTTTGCATATTAAAATGTGCAGTACGTGCCACGTTCTGATTCACCATAAGTAACCATCAGGTGCATCTCTGCGTATGTGACACTTTACTGTAAATGTTAGATGTTAAGGAGAAGGTTCACCATGGTGGAATACATTTCTCTCTTGTCTTTCCCCTCTCCCTGATCACTTGAATAGAGTTTTACCAGTTTTTTATCTTCTCAAAAATCAGCTTGTAATTTCTTGAATCCTAATGTTCTGTTACATTTGCCATTATGATTGCAAATATTTATTTTCTTTTGTCTACCTAATTTGGGAGTACATTTTCATGTTTGTCCTCTGCCGTACTAGGTCAAAGCTGGGATCACTGACTGAGAATGTTCTTTTATACCAGCGCCTCTTAGCACTTCATTTTTAATGCCACAATGCACATTTTAATATGTTGTGTATTTTTGTACATTTATTTTGTTTTGTTTTTTGAAACAAGGTCTTACTATGTAGTTCAGGCTGGCCTTGAGCTCACTGTTTAGCTCAGACAGGCCTCGAACTTACAACAATCCTCCTGCCTCAGCCTCCCAAGTTCCAGGGTTATAGCTATGCACCACCAAATCTGGACCTCTTATCCATTCTTTATGAAATATTTTCTTTATTATTTCTCTTTTGAATTATGAATATTTATAATATATTGATTCGTTTTCAAACATCTACGAGATTTCTAGAAATTTCCCTGCTGCTGATGCTTAACAAAGTCCATTTTGATCAGAGAATAACTGCTCACAGCTTCAACCCTATGTGACTCTGCCCTAAGGCCCCCCAAGCCTGCCTCCTGTACCACGGAGCATGTTCTCTTCTAGGTCTTTTGAAGATTTTCTGCTTCGCATTATCTTGACCAATCGGAGCCTGAAGTTTGTTTCCTTGTACTCTATCACCCTTGGCAGCACTCACCAGGTGTGGACTCCAGTGTCACCCTCACCCTTCCCTGCAGTCTGTTCCAGAGGATTGCCCTCCACACCTTGCAGAGCACTTGTTCAGTTGTTTCTTATATTCCTCTGTTTCATGCTGAATACTTACTGACATACTTTCCAATCCACCGAGCTTTCATTCTGAAATGCCTAATATGCCATTTATTTTAGTCACTATGTCTTCCAGCTGACATGTTGCACTTCCTAATCTTTAATTTTTATCTGAGTTTTCAAATTCATCTTCAAACCTATACTTAGCTTTGTGACCAAATGGCCTGGAGCTACACTTACTTGGTATAGATTTAACTGGTCTCCGCCGACGTGGCTAGAGTCTAAAGAGCAGAATGACTTTATTACCAAGCACCACGTCCCATGCTTTCCTGACATGTTTAACCCCACGTGGTCCTTTGAGGTGAGACCAGTTACTGTCAGGGGCAGGTGCGTAAGTAACTTGCCCAAATTTACCCCTAAGATGTGGGATTGGGGCTGAAATCTAAACTATCCTGCCTCTGCAAAGTGCATGCCATGGGCAGAGTGAGGGCTCAAGCCAAGGCAGCCTCCAGGGTCCAGGAGGTTTCCTGGGTGGCCTTTGCTCACGGGAGCAGGCTCAGTGGGAGCTCCGAGCCATGCTTTGTGCTTTAAGGATTCAAGTCTCTGAAAACCCTAAAGTGCTCTAATTACACAGAATTCCTCCAAGATCTGTAGACAAATAGTTCACTAGAAACAATTCGGTATCACAAACTCCATGTGAATTCAGGAGTCAAATCACAGAAGAACAAAGCTCGATAACTGGGTGTATTAAAGATCATGCTTGAAAGGGGGGCAGGGAGGAGTCACTGAGGGTGATCTACCTTCTCTCCAAGAATTTCATTCAACAAATCCTGCCTGACAGTGTCATGCACAAAAATAGTCATTTCTGCCACTTAGTAGAGAGACACTTTTCAATTTACATTAAAGAAGGATAAGCTTCAACACAAGAATGGAATCGCCCGTGTCGTTTTCAAACGTTTATGCAACATAAACGGCCCTGTTAAAGCTGGAGCACGCAGGACAGTGTCTGGGCCCTTCCCACTCAGCGCGTGCTGTGACCCACTGCCGTGGCCCAGCCTCTGCGACTGCTCCGGCTGTCTGGAAAATACGACAGTTGGTGACCTTGCTCTCCATGAGATGCTAATTATTTCAGATTCTTTTCAGAGAAACAGTTTACTAGCCAAGACAGAAGCCAGTATTTTGTCGCACTCTCATGTTGGCCTTACCCAAGTAAATGAACAACTGAATAATTAAGAGCCGTCACAGTCCAGCAGAAGCCCGCCCTCAGCCCTGGCCTCTGTCACCCACCACAGTGTGCTCGTCCTCCTCGCCACGCCGCTGTTCTCTGTAGCTCCACGGCATCTCCAGTCACAACCACTAAGGTCTACCAAGTACAAGCCAACACTGGCGCTCTCCGAGGTACGTGCGAAAGCTGCCTGTTCCCTGACTGCCAGGCAACCTTGCAGCAGGCCCTGCTTCCTGCAGCTGAAGCCCAAGGCACCCTCTGGGCTCCTGGGGTTCAGGTGTCTGCAGCTGATCAGATAGCGTACTCCGGGGACTTTGCTTCCAATTGCAGGACGCTGTCTGTGCGCCTGAACCACCGGGGTCACACCCTCCCACCCTACCCCACCCCCACCCCCGCCGCCGACCCCACCACTGCGGCAGCGCAGATGCGCAGGTGCACACGGGTCACCCGGAAACGGTGCACAGCCGCAGGCCGGGAAGCGCAAGACTCCAGGCCTTCATTTCCCTGGGTAATCTTTTCCCAGGCCACCTGGCCAGGCTTCTTTCTCTTCAGCGGCTCTCTGTCCCTACCAATCATCCCTCGAACTGTTTTATTCTAAAATATTTTAACAATTTATAGTGTCATCAGGCGCATATTAGTATATCTGTCTTGCCTTAATTTATTAACATTGGGCCTTCTCATCTTAGCTGGCACGTGCAGGCGCGCACTTCCTTGGCCCACGGACCTTGCTCCTCGGAGGCGGCTTCAGGCTCGCCGCACCGCTCCGTGCAGAGGTGCCCCACCTGGCCGGCGCTCCGCCCGGGCGCTCCTGCAGTCAGCTCGGAGCCCGGGTCCTGCGTTCCACCGATCAGCCCCGTCACAGCCAACGTGAGTGGTCGGCACACGGCTGGGGCCACGCACAGCAGCCTCTCTGCCCCAGCGGCCTCCGCACTCTTTCCTCTAACAGGAGCATCAGTTGTGTGTTCTCTCGGCTGGTTCTAAAGATCCGTTTCCTTAAGATCCTACGCCGGACATTCTTTCCAAGAGAGTGCATAAAGAATCCATCTCTTAAGAGAGGTTTTCTGCCTCCTGCTCAAGTCCTCCTGCCCATTAGCCCAGGTCTGCTATAACGCGTACCCCTGACAGGGAGTTGGGACATGCACAGGACACATCTTCATTGTCGCCCACTTCCTTTTTTTTTCAAATGTATTTAGGACAGGGTCTCACAGCACAGATTGGACTCATATTGACCCTCCTGTTTTCAGCCCCCAAAGCGCTGGGATTGCAGGCCCGCACCACCACACCCAGTCTTAGTCACCGGTTCAGTGCCCCCGGGGGCGGGGGCAGCGTGGCATGCCAGGGTTGTATCCCTGGTCCCTGCACCTGCCTGAGCAGGTGCCTCAGTCTGCTGAGCTATCTGACCGGCCCTCTCTTTCACTTCCTATTGCCCTCTCTCCTGTCCTCCTCTGCCTTTAGTTCTCTGTCCCATATGTATAGGATTATTTCTGAACTGTATACTATCTGTGTTTTATATTACCTTTTATATATTCATAGTTTGGGTTTCTCACCTCCGTGCCTATGCGCCTGGTTCTTTTCATCTAACCCTAACTTAACACCCTCTACATCAAAGGTGGAAAGAGGAAGCGCCGCTCTTTCAACCCCCACTCTCCATTTTCTCCCTGTGTTCATTCTCCTGAGATCGATTTCCATCTGCTGCAAGTGCCACCCAGTGCTCACCAGGGCGCGCTCACACGCTGGTTCCGTCCAGCGACTACCTTGAGCGGAGCTGGCGGTACTCCTGTAAGTCTGCGGCTGCGTCATCCCTGAGCGTGACACATCTGCACTCCTCAGAGGGCATCCAGGGTGCCCTGGCCCTGTGGTGCCCGTGCTGCAGCGAGGACCGCGCTGCGCCCTCTGCAGCTGCGACGCTTCTCCCCGTGCTGTGCCTGCTCCCTCCCCACTCAGCATCCTCCGCACAGATGTGTCTGCACCCCGCTCTGCCCCTCCTTCCGTCTCCAATCACTTTTCCTATTGTACCTCTGTTGGATTTTAGAAAAATGGAAAGGAGCAGATTTTTCTTATATTTTATGCAAATAGATTTCTTATTGCTTAAGTAATAGGTGAGTCTTAAGGACAATGTACACGTAGAAAATATAATGGAAATAGATATTCTGCAGGAAAAATTTCCTCAGTGGCTCTGGAAGCTGGGACAGCAGCTGTGGTTCCTAGTCTGGACTTGAGAGGTTCACGTGGAAGCGGTGCCCTCCGATCTCTAGGGGAGGGCAGAAAGGCAACATTGATATCAGAGGAGATATCCTACATATCCACTATGTCCTCCCTGGGGACATAGTGGACTGGACACTGAGAAGGGCACTGAACTCCTAGTTCGTGTATCGCCTCTTCCCCTTGACTGCCAGCTAAGTCAAAGACAGAAAGCCCCTTCCGACTGGCATCCTGAAAGAGCTCAGACACATGGCTACATAACACTGCCAACTTCATACTTCTTAGGAACATAGCTAAATCTCATAAAAGCCTTCTCCAATCGATTTCCAGTATCTGAAGAGCAGTACATCAGTCCACCAACATGGTCTCCATGCCAGCTGGACCGCTGACCACTGGAGTCGGTGGCAAGAGCTGCCACAGAGACTCCACCATCAATGGCTCACAGTGCACACTGACCAGAATGACCTGGATGAGATTGGGGGTGAGCCAGACTCTCCAGAAGCTGTCCTGCACCACAGGCATCTTTGATTTATTACCCCAAGAGCAATGGCCTTCCAGGAACTGCCTGAGCCAACCCAGGCAGGAGGCCATGGTGAGCAGGGCACAAAGTGCGGCGTCCAGCACTGTGGCTTACAGGCAGGACATTCTGAGCAATCCCATTGTCTAGCTCCCGGTGCTGCACAGAAGCATTTCCTCCACTTGCACCCGAGCTCTCTCTGTGCCCATGGCAGGCCCAGCTGCGGGTCTGTGGGGTGAGGGCCTGCTACACCAACCTACACAAAAGAACATACAAGTGCAGGAGGCAGGAGGAAGGCCCTGTCATCCAAGCAAGTTTGGCTTCTCTGGCTACCATCCAGGCTGCATACCTTTCAGGGCACACTGACCTTGCATCTGGACATAAAACCAGGGAGGTTAGCCTGCTGTGCTGATTTAGCTAAGCTGTTCCTCTGCTGAGGATACCTGGGTGGGGCAAAGGCACCAGCCAACTGGAAATTATCTGCCAATGTTCCCAAGAGCTTGAATCATCCCTTTGGAGGACCACCTAGGGACCACCTCCCTGAAGGAGGAGCAGCTATCTCCATACTGGCTGAGCCTGACCTGTTTCCATGTACTGATGTGTGCAGAGCTGGCTAGGCCCTGTCTGTGTCCCTTCAGGTGCCTTTCTGCAATGCGTAGAGGTCTAGCTGAGGTGCTGGTGGTGGTCTTTGAAGATGACAGAGCAGTGTTTCTCTGGACCCCTGTTATTCCCACATGAGAGCCAGGCCAAGGTGGCATGAAGAGCCAGTGCTCCATGCTCTGGGTTGGGATCTGCCTTGGGACAGAGGCTGTGACTTGCTGGGGCTTGAAGGTTCACACATCAGAGCTGAAGCCCGACCCCAAAACATTAGATACTGTCTCAGTTGTGTTACACAAGTTGCTCATTTCTGCACCTCCTTCTCTGTGTACCACAGAGGTAAGCACAGGCCTCCTACTAGCCCAGCTCACGGCACTCGCCTACTTCCTGCCAGTCTCACATTCCCTCATCCTCAAGCCACTCCCTCCTTCAAGAATGAAGGAAACCTGGGTTCAGTCCTGCGTCAAGTCCTTTTGTTCCTGCTAACCATCATCTGAGTGGGGTTCAGAACCCGCTTGACTCCCCACAACTTTCGATATATTACTGTGTCTTTATTTATGCCATATGTTGCAGTGGGAGTGGTAGACTGGAATTAAATTGGTAGGATTTCAGTCCCTTAGCCCTAGGATTGCGAGTATGAACTTCCTGGACTGCGATGAGCACCTAGCGGGCTTTCTGTTCTTCCCCTAAACTAGAGAGGGCTCTGATCCTCTCAGAGGCGACCTCAGCTGAGGCTCTGGAGCCAGGCCTGCTGCTCTTCTCTCCCCTTATTTCCAAGACTGTCCACCGCTTTCCCTCTAAACCAACTTGTGTTTGCAGGTTGTCTACTTCACAAGTATTTAGAATTTGATTCACATAAAAACTGAACACTTTTCAGAAGAGATCTCACCGAGTAACACAAATTTCTATAATTCCTGGCATTAACAAAGCAAGTGATATTTGTATTGAAGTGTCAACGATGTGTGAATTTTAGCTCTCTGGAACAAGATCCTCTTGATTTTTCAAGAAAATTGTATTGCTCATAAAATACAAGGCACAATGACAACAAATTAAATCCTTAAAAGTCAAGACTTGAGACATTTGTAGAAAAATGGATATACCAGAAAAATATAATGTCCAGTGACATAAACTAGTCATACAAGCTTGAACATCATATGACATTTCTTACTTGAGTAAGGAGGGACTGTCATGGTTTGAGTGTAGTGATTCCCCCCAAAGCCTCAGGCAGTCAGTGGGGTGGCTTCTAGGGTTTGTGATTAACTCACAGTCTACTGCTGGGACTATGGGTGTGAACCCTACACCACCCTGGGGTGGGTGAACTGCACACAAAATGAAGAAGGGAGCAGGGCTTGTTGGCATCATAGCCACTATGCCTCCCTTTGCTCTCTGCTGTTTTCTGCTCCCATGAATGCCTGCCCTTTGCCCTGTGCCACTCTGCCTTGGAGCCAGTCGAGTATGGACTGAAACCTCCACTCACTATGAGCTAAATAAACCTTTGCCTCATTCATTTTGGGTGGTGGGTATTTTGTCCCAGCAACAAGGAAAAAGTAACTGAGTTGGATAAACAGAATAACAAAGGACAGACAGAAGAAGGCAAGGGGATCTCTTGCAGAAGGGAGCAGCCCCACAGATCAAGGTCTGAGGAGGGGAGAAGGAAAAATGAAAATAAGTGGAATGAAGATACACCACATATAGTCATCAATAACTTCAGGAAATATAACCATTGTACACCATAGGCAAGAACTTAGATTAATAACATCAACCAGAGTGAAAATGAGAAAAGAATTAGAATATAGAGAGACAGAGAGGAAGAGTTTTGAAACAGAAATAAGTTGTGTTATGTTGTATATTGTACAAGTGCCCAGTCCCCAATAGCATATATTGCAAATATGTTCTAATGAAAATAATGTTAGGCTGCAGGAGCTGGCATAATCTATGCTCTGGGTGTGAAAGCTGGGGCTTTCCAGAAAATAGGCACTGCCTCCTCCCAGCACCACGTGGTAGGCACAGGAAGAACCCTCCTGCGGGATAAGTCAGGTTCTGGGGAGGGGGCAGAGAGCTTCTCAGTGTGCCATCCATGACAGTCCACCACAGAGACAAGCTAGTGACACCAGGAGTCTTCAAGACTTTTCTTTCCTAGACCTTTGCTGTGCTTTCACCTACCCCACCAGTCCTAACTGCAAGTGTGCTCTGCAGTCCACAGATGGAAGCCATGGCCGGTCTACATGAGGACCACAAGCCTGCACAGAACTCCCCTGAACAGGTGCGGAAGCCACATGATGACAGGCTCCTGAATTTGGACTCGGACCCAGTCCCCAAAGGAGACTGTGGAGGGAAGCGGGTGTGTGTGTGCTCTGTGGAAGCAGAGCCAGGGTGAGGTGGGGAGGCCGAATGAGCAGAAGCGAGCTGGCCTCGCTGAACTGTACTCCATGTTTCACATTCAGCCCTTTAGAAATGAGTGTGTGCTTGCAACACATAGCAATGCATGCACCATGGGAACTCGACACAGAAGCACGTCTCACCGAGGTCCTCTCCTCTGCTATCTCCCATCTCCCCCAATGCCTACACTCCCTCCTCAACCTTTCAAAGAACCAACGCCTTTCTATTGTTTATTAAATCTCAATTTCATTAATTTCTGCTCCAATCTTTATAATCTCTCTTCCTCCATGTTTCAGATTTAGATTATTCTTGTTTCCAGGACCACGAGATGCACCATTAGGCTAGCTAGCTGGGATCACTCCGTTATTTTACACTTTATCCATGGCTACGAGCGTTCCTGTACTGACCGTGCTTGCTGTGTCCCACAACATTTGGTGGCTCGTGCCTCCACTGTCACTTGAATCTAGCAACTTATATTTCTTCTCTGGTTTCTTTTGTGATCCACTGATTATGTAATAATGTATTTCTTAATCTTCACGAATTTTCATCATTCCTGTGGCCTCCTTGATGTGGATACCTGCTTTAATCTTCTATGATCAAATAGTATGCAGGGGATTATTTCAGTTCTTTTGTATTTCTGTAAGCTCACTTCATGCCCTAAGATAAGGTCTACTTTGGAACATAGTCTGCATGTTGCTGAAGACATTTTTAGTCTGTGGTTGTGGGATGACATAGTCTGTATATAACTGTTCAGTCCACTTGTTCGATGGTATGAATTAACTCTACTATTTCTTTGCTGATTTTTGTCTGGCTGACCAGTCCTGTGAGAGTGAGGTAGTGAATTCCCCCACTGTGACTATTTGGTGTACATCCTTAAATCTAGTTTTCATTTTATGAAGGAGGTTGGCGCCATGCTATGCATGGATACATAGCATCGTTATCCCTTCCTCTTCAGATGCTCCCTTTATTGGGAAGGCGCCGTCTCATCTCTTCTGATCAGTTTTGATCTGAAGTCTGCTGGATCTGGGTGTAAGGTAGCATCTCGTCCTCATTTGGGCTTCCAGGTGAGCTGCACATTGGCATTTCCGATATGCAGTTGGGTTGCATGTTGTAGCTTCCCCATCAGGAGACAAGAGCACACAGAGGTGATGCCTGTGAGCTGGGATGGACACCTCACGACGCCCCTCTGCTCCTTTCCTCGCTCTCCTCCCCTCCAGGGTGAGGCAGGGCATGGGGGGCTTCTGCAGTGAAGGGGGTAGAATAGGCTAGTGGGTGGAGCCTGGATCTGCAGCTTTTATTTTGTTTTGAAGTATTCAAATGAGTATTTTTAATTATTCAGTAACCAGTATTGTGTTATTATACCAGAAAATTTTTGCCCAAACTACCCATATTTTTCTCTCTTTTTTTTTTTTTTTTTTTTTTTTTTTTTTTTTTTTTTTGGTGGAACTGAGGATTGAACTCAGGTCCTTGTGCTTGCCAGGGAAGCATTTGTTCCACTGAGACATCTCCCCAGCCCCTAAACTACCCATATTTGTGATTCATTTATGCTATATCTGACCTTTTTTTATATTATGTCTTCAAAGTAAAATACAAATAGTGAGACAAGGTTATGAATACCAATAATCCCAGCACTCTATGAGGCTGAGGCAAGAGGATCTGAAGTGTGAGCCCAGTGAGGGCAACTCAGAGTCTTAGTAAGATGTTGTTTTGGAATTAAAAGAAAGGAAAAGTAGAAAAAAGAGAGACTTTCCATACTGCCCAGGCAGGGGTCCATACAGCATTGTTCTTGATTCCCATCATAACTTAAAGGGAAACTTCCCCATGTCTGCAGCCCTTGGTGTCCTGCCAATGAAGGAGGAGGATGTCCTCGAGTTCCTTGCTGCAGGAACCCACTTAGGCGGCACCAGCCTGGATTTCCAGATGGAGCAGTACATCCATAAAAGGAAAAGTGGTGGAATCTACATCATAAATCTAAAGCAGACTTGGGAGAAGCTCCTCCTGGCAGCTCGGGCCATAGCAGCCATTGAACACCCTGCTGATGTCAGCGTCATATCCTCTAAGAGCACAGGCCAGCGGGCTGCGCTGAAGTTTGCTGCTGCCACTGGAGCTACTCCTATTGCTGGCCACTTCACTCCTGGGACCCTCCTAACCAGATCCAGGCAGCCTTCCGAAAGCCACGGCTTCTGGTGGTTACTGACCCCAGGCTGACCGCCAGCCCCTAACAGAGGCATCTTATGTCAATCTGCAACCATTGCTCTGTGCAACACAGATTCTCCTCTGTGGTACGTGGACATTTCCATTCTATGCTACAATAAAGGAGCTCACTCTGTGGGTCTGATGTGGTGGGTGCTGGCCCGGGAAGTGCTGCGCAGGCGTGGCACCATCTCCCCTGAACAGCCATGCGAAGTCATGCCTGAGGTCTACTTCTACCGGGATCCTGAAGAGATTGAAAAAGAAGAGCAGGCTGCTGCTGAAAAGGCTGTGACCAAGGAGGAATTTCTGGGTGAATGGACCACACCAGCCCCAGAGCTGACTGCTGCTCAGCCTGAGGTCACAGACTGGTTCGAGGACGTGCAGCTCCCTGCTGCCCCCATTCAGCAGTTCCCTACTGAAGACTGGAGTGCTCAGCCGGCCACAGGAGATTGGTCTGCAGCCCCCACCACGCAGGCCACTGAGAAGGTAGGAACCACCAGAGTGGTCTTGAGCTGTTCTGCTGACGCTCAAGCAAAATGGGAATGAGGCTGATGGAAAATAAAGCAATTTCTAAGAAAAAAAAAAAAAGAAAAGAGAAAGAAGAAAGAAGGAAGGAAGAGTGTGAAAGCTTTGTGGAAGAAGCTCAGCGTGGAGACAACAGGCTCGGCCCCCAGAACTAGTTCATAAGGACTAGTACACGGTCCAGATGGCATCTTCATGTGAGATGAGCTGACCACAGAGTCTGAAGGGTGCCTACACCTACTCACTGCATCTGTTTTTCCAAGCTACATTTGTCATTATTTATGTGTAGCAGCTTTCCCCAACCTGTGTGCGTCCTCATCACTGATCTCTCTCTCTCTCCCTCTCTCTCTTTCTCTCTCTCTCTCTCTCACACACACACACACACTAGTGCATCTTCAGTTAACTCCTATTCACACAAAATGTAGTGGATGTTCATACACTAATAAAGTTTAATAAATTGTACTGATACGATGTTAAAAAATAAAAGTGCATTTTAAATTTTTAAAAGTTTAAATAACAAAGTATAAACCTTTTAATTTTATGTAAATATCATAATTTCTTTATCCATTCAGTCTAATACTGGGCAAGTTAAATCTCCCAAGATTTAGCTATTACAAATTCTCTGTTCATGTACCAGGATGTGTCTATTTGGGAAAGACACATGAGAGGGGAGCAGCTGAATCAAAAGGAATGTGGGAGGGAGAATCAAATAGCTTAGCAGATTAAAGTGCCTGCTTCAGCAGGCACAGTAGCCGGGTTCCATTCCTGGCTTGTCGGGCCGGCCTGCCCCTGGGGCACAGAGACAGAGATTGAGACTGGGCATGGTGGTGCACGCCTGTAATCCCAGCCCTTGGAAGCTGAGTGCAGGTGGATCACTATGAGTCTGAGCTAGCAGTGAGACCCTGAACACCCTGTAGACCTTTACTAAAAAAAAAAAAAAGAAAAAAAAAGAAAAAAAAAAGGAACGTCTGGCTTTGGTTACCCAGGAAATCTCCATAGCAGTGTCCAGAGTGGTCGCCAGCCCACGTTCCCACCAACAACGAAGAAGCGCTTCCCCGCTGCCCCGCCAGCACGTCGCTGGTGGCCGCTCTGGCTGGAGTAAGGCCATCTCGGAGTTGTTACGATTGGCATTTCTCTAGCAGCCACAGATGCTGAGCACTGTTCAGGTATTACTGGATTTTTTTACTAAAATGGGTGCAACTTGAGACCATCATGTTAAGTGAGATAACTCAGGCATGGTTTGGATACCACATGGCTGCTCTTACATGAGCAATCCAAACTGTAAGTAAACAGCAAAGTAAGAGTTAGGCATTAAGAAATAAGAAGAAAGATGCTTAGCAGAAGGGTATGGGACCAAGCAGTGGCGAGGGAAGGAGAGGGGACATAGAAAGAACCGCCCGAGCCCCAGCGAGGCAGTCCCCACGCTTCCGCACCCGTGCGCCAGCAGAAGCAAAAGTGCAGTGCGGAGTCCTCGTGTTACAGCGCGAATCCGCGGCTTCCTCATGCCTCAGTCTGCACGGCTCTCGCAGCCCGTCCAGTTCTGCAGCGTCATCCTGCCCCGCAAGCCAAGCCCTGCGCGGTCTCTCCAGATCCTGAGCTCCACGCCAGCCGCGCACCCCTGCACCCCATCTGCTCTGCGGACTGGCCTTTCCAGACGCTTCACACGCGCGACAATCATGGGGCACGGTGGGGAGAGCTGGGGAGTCCTGGTGCCAGATCGTCTCTGCTGCGAGCACAGAAGGCCCCACTCGCGTCCTCCTACTGTCGCGCCTGCTTGCCTCCCACACCCCTCTGGAGCGGTGGGGAGCAGAGCCGATGAGAACAGACTTCCGTGCGTTGCTCGTGAACACAGGGGTGGGCGGGCTCGGAACCTTCTCTCACGACTCAGACGTCACGCTGGGATTTTCTCAGCTGCCGTCCCCGAGCCCAGAGAACTCGCTCCTGTCCTCGCTTTCTTAAGCAGCTCCTCCCGAGGGATGCTGAGTCGGGCCAGACGCCTTTTGTCCACTACTGAGCCTCGGCGGAGGGCGTGTTCATCATTGTGCTGGAAGTTTGGTCCGTTCCCTTGGCTGGCACGACGCACTGAGCCAACAGGACGTTCTTAGGATAACTCCTGTCTGAGAGTTCATTTCACGCTATTGAATTCAGTTCATTACTATTTTATTGGCGAATTTTGCGTGTATGTTAACAAGGGTACTGACCAGTACCTTGCCCTTAAATACTGTCTGATCAAATTTTGTTTAGGGTAATTTTGGCTGTATGGAATGACTGGGACTGTGCCCTTTCTTATTTTTAGAAGTCTTGTTGAAGGGTTCATGTGAATTTCTTAACTTACTAGAACTCATAACTGAAGCATTCTTGCTTTGGATCTGTCTCTGTGGAAAGTTTCCTTCTTTTATTTATATTTAGTACAGGGTCTCACTACACAGATCGGACTCGTCGTGATCCTCCTGCTCTCAGCCTTCCAAGTGCGGGAGTCACAGGTGCGCGCCGCCACACCCAGCCTCAATCGCTGCCTCAGCACACCCCAGGGGCAGGCCCAGCATGGCAGCCAGGGCCTCAACCCTAGTCGCTGTGCCTGCCCAAGCAGGTGCTTTAGTCCACTTAGCTATCTGCAGTCCGGAAGTGGCTTTTATTACTAATTCTATTTATTTGCATGTAATTGATCTGGTCATATTTTACATTTCTTCCTGAGTCTTGAGTCTTTTTCAGAGTTTGTTTCATTGAAATCAGCTAATTTGTTGGCACATAATTTTCAGTCTGCATAAACTCTCTCTCTCTGCTGTAAGTTTCATAGTAATATCTCCTCTATCATTCCTAAAACTTTTAAATGTATTTAGTACAGGGTATACAGGGTCTCACTATACAGATTGGACTCATAGTGATCCTCCTATTTCAGCCTCTCCATTGCTGGGATTACAGGTGCGTGCCAGCACACCTGGTCTCGGTTCCTGGCTCAGTGTACCCAGCAGCAGGGCTGGCATGGTTTGCAGCTCCAGGGACAGAACCTTGGTGCTTAGTCCACTGAGCTATCTCACTGGCCCTTCATTCCCAATTTTTGAAAATGACTGTTAGTCCTTTTTCTTCCATCTGCCTAGATACATGTTTGTTAATTTCATTGATGCTTTTCTAAAAATTTCGACTAGTACTGTCATGGATTTTGTCACAACTGTCTCACTTTTGAACCCACTCATTCTGCAGTCCCTCTCCTTTCCATTTGATTCAGTTTTAGGCCGGTCTGCTTCTTCTAGTGGCTCATGGTGAAGTTCCTGCTTCTGGTTCAGGACTATGTTAAGGTGGTCTGCAGCCACGAACGTTCCTCTGAGCCCACACACATGCTTGTTCAACAGCAGACCCGGTCCCCAGAGTTTGACTGTCCATCCCTGAAGCAACTCTGTCGCAGCTTCCCTGTTTCTGTGGTGCTGCTGTAGCCAGTCACCTCTGTGTCTTCCAAGTTCCTTTCTATGGTCTTGCTTCTTCCACCTTGCCTCGTGCAACCTGTTTTTATCTTTGAAGGTATCGTTCTCTCTTCCGCAGAGCACCTTGCTGCATCGTGGTCTCTCCTTGTGTTCACCTCACATCTAGTTTTCCCACCTATTTCCATTTTAACAGCTGGCTTGAGAGCTGATACATTAAAATGCTAAACATTTATTTTATATTATGCAGTAAGTCTGTATGTGAAACTCCTACGATGCTATTACACAGCTGCTCTGGGTGACGAATATGTGCGTCAGCTCCACAAGTTTCTGTGCCTTTCTTTTCCAAATTTGATCCACCGGAGAGGAGCAGGCCCAAATACACAGTGGGGGAAGGACGAGTGTTTTCAATAAATGGGGCTGTAAAAGCTTAACATCCATGTGCAAGAAAATGAAGTTAAAGCCCTCAGACCGCACGACACCAGCTGATCACTCACTTGCCCATTCACACTGGCAGGAAGGCAGCTGCATACGCCATGCTTACATAGTGCATCTAAGATCCAGGCTTCTGTCAGCACGATTCCAGAGGGTCTATGCTTCTTTTCTTCCCCATGTATATATCTGGTATTCTCCTCTCCTTTCTTTGTGGAAAGTTGGATGGTTTAAATTATATCATGTGGCCACACAAGGAGCCGCACTCGCTCCCCAGGGCCTCTCTTCTCGCATCGTGTGTGCTGGATGTTCCGATCCAGTCCCGTCCACCCAGTGTGCTGTGTGCAAGCGTCAAGGCTCACAGTCAGCTAACGGCTTGGGCATTCCTCACAAAGCTAAGGCCATGAAGCACCAGTGTTTGCTACAGACCTGTGTGTGCTTGGTGGGGCATGCCTCCAACACGCGAGGGACTAGGGTGAGCACACGGTTCTGCCCAGCCTCGCTGCATGCTGTGCCGAGCCAGGAGTGCAGCCCAGGCAGGATGCCACCTCGCAGCTGCGTTCTGACTGCTTCCGAGCCTGCGCACACCTCCAGACTGCCAGGTGTGCCCCAGCTAAACTCGGTTTCTCTGGGCATCTCTTTCCCCAGTTTCTCTTTTATGTCTTTTGCTTAGTCATCCCTTGGCACCAAGAGCTACCTCAGTGCATTCACATGGCAAAATGCCACAGTGATGGCTTCCGGTTCAGCCACCAGAGAGCCAGAGCAGAGGGGCACAGTGGCGCTGAGGGAGTTCCGCCTGGTCCCACTCTCCAGAGGGCCTCGGCCACCCCAAGGACACCACGGCCCTGCAGAGCACGAGGAGGACCGAGTGACGTGGCTGCAGCGCCCTGTGCTTCCAGGGCAGGTGCCCCCGAGGCGCCGTTGCACACTCAGGTCAACCCAGATTCTGCAAGTGCTGGCTTCCTTCTGGCAGCGGCCTTGACCTGCCCGAGAGAGACCCCGCCAGCTCTGCTTCTGCCCTTCTGCCCTTCTGCCCTTCTGCCCTTCTGCCCTTCTGCCCTTCTGTGCGTCCCTGTGCCACCACTCCAACAGTAGCATCGCAAGGAAGGTGCTGTAATTGGCTGCCTCAGATGAAATGTGAGATGTATTCAAGTAGACACACAAAGTAGCAAATAAGCGTCCCTCATTATAAATGATAATTAGCCACATTCTTTGTAAAATTATTATTGTGTGACTGTCTACGTTCTGGTAGGATAATTGTCCAAGATAAGCTTCTAATGAGGACCGCGTCGGACGCCTCTCAGCTTTTAATCATGCTGGCCACAGAACTATTTCAAGAATGACTACTACAGCACCTCGGTGGGTGCCCTGGATGCGTGTGGCTTACGCAGACCAAGCAGGTCCCGCGGTCGCAGCTAGCGTGACTTCCAGAGCGGCCTTCTGTGGGCCTGAGCCTCTTGCCTTCCTGAGCACTCCCTGCTCATGTTTTCAGTAGGCCTGTGGAACCCGCTCACTTCCTAGAGGGAGAGGCTCGGTGTCACGTCCAATTTCCCAGCCGCAGACTTGCTGCAAGCCGTGTGCCCACGCTTGTGGTCTGTGGATAGCAGAGCCATCGGTTGGTGGGGCCTGAGCCCTGCCCTACTCCTGGATTTTGTTAGTTCCCCTATTACATCAGCCTTAATTCCCAAGTTCCTCTGCATACACATTCTAAAATAATTTTCTCATGATGTGCTGACAGAGTTTGAGATTTCGCTTTGTGTTCCATTTTCATAGTGTGTATCCCCAGAACACCTTGGGCCGTGTGGCTCTCACTGTCCCCCTTATCAGCCACCTGCAGGCTTGGTCCCGTTCCTGTGGACTGTGATATTCTCTGGTTGAGAAATAGTCTATTTCCTTCAGAAATTAGAGAATACCTGTGAGGTTTAGGCTCCTCAAGCAGCTCTACGGGATCTTGGTCATTCCAGTCCCCAAATGAATGATATCAGACTTTAATTATAGACTAAAATTATATCTTTTGTTTCTTTTAAACTACTGCATTGAAAACTGACAATTTAAAATAATTCTTCAGCATTGCAGTTTTAAACTTTACTTCATATTTCTATGTCACAAGATTGTACATATAAAAGAAGTTGACCCTCTTATCCCGCAGGGTATATCGGAGGGGGTTAGGGAGACACTTCATTGTTGTCTTTCTCGTGGGGCTCTGCTCGTTTTGGGATCCTGGGCTGGAGCAGAGACCAGCCTGGCTGCATGCAGGTTACTGAGCAACCTACTGCCAACAATAATTAATCAGGCTCATTGTCTTCTCCGAGTGCTGCTTCTCCGGCTCTTCCCATGGGTGCCTTCAATCAGGGTTTAAGAAGCACAGCTCTGTCTCTGGAGAAGGACTGAAGCTCATGCAGGAGCCCTGCTCACCCAGCGCTCATGTCTCCGTGTCCTCCCAGAAGCCCGGCTTGGACTTCATCTCTGTAGCCAAACTTCTTAAAACAGCTGAGCTCTGGGGTCCTGGAGCCCCATTTCCTGCTGCCGTGGACGCATGGCACTCACGCCACTCCCCAGCCGTCACTGCACCCCCTGCCCTCTGGCTCCTGGTGACCTTCGAGACGGCACACGCTCTCCCTGCCCAGCCTCTCCGGCACTGCTGTCCCATCTGGGGTTGAAAGCCCCTGAAGGCCGCACTGTCATCATGTTCTCCGCAGTACGGCTGCGTGGACGCCTCCCGCTGCTATTCTCCAGAGGACAGAAAGGGAGGCCAGCTCTCCCTCCCAAGCCAGCGTAGCCCTCCCTGCTCTTCCATGCACTCCCACACGACAGTCCTTACACACAAACTAGGTGCCACCTCTCTTCCAAGCCTGTCTCCTTCTCTGCTACCTCATGACTGCAGCACGGCTGGCCACGCCGTGTCCCAGGTACTTCCTGTGCTCTCTTTCCAACAGGCACGGCGCCTTACCCTGCCCTCGGGGCCTCCTGAGTGACCACACTACAGTGCACCCCCTCCCTGGCTCCACCTGCAACCCTGGCCCGCCTCTCCTCCTCCTCAGGGTCTCACTCCCAGCACAGACCCGACCACAAGCATTCGGCGTGTCGCATTCACCTGCATCTTTCAGCGCTGCCGTCTGGTTCACAAAGCCGAGGTTCTCCGCAACGCAGCCCGACTTCTCCTTCTGCTTAACTTTTCCATCCGCAGGGGTCTTCCTGTCCACGGCCCATGCCTTGCTCCTGCTACTTCTCTTGGGTTCTCACTTCCGCCCCTCTTTCCTGTTTTTCTTTGCACTTCTCATGGGTGCCTCTCCCACCAGCAGGGCGCTGTGACCCCCCAGCTGGGTGCTCAGACTTAACTTGTGTTTCCAGCCTGCCCTTCTGCCAGCAGTGTGTTAGACATTCTCTTGGTGACTACAGAGTCGAGGACACGGGAAAGAGTGCCCAGGAAAGCGCCTGGACCACGCAGAAAGGCCACTGACAGCGCTCATGCTCCGTCCTTCACAAGTGAGGACTGCATCTCTGCCCTCACAGGCAGGGCTTGTCCCTGCAGCCCTTGGTCCCCAAGGGAGGCTGTGTGATGGCCCTACAGTGGCATGCCAGCTTCTCCTAGCCCTGCGTGCTCACTTCTGGCCAGGCCTATGTAAGCCACATCCTGGCTTTAGGAGCAGAGCAGATAAAGAAGCTGCAGAGGGATGCTTGAGGTCGCCTGGCCCAGCTGTACTGAGAAGGCACCGGTGGTAGGAGGTACAGGAGGGCACTGCTCTAGATGCTTTCCTCCAGGACCGTGGGCTTGGGCTGGGAGCTCCCAGCTCCTTCTCTCTTCCCAAACCCAGGGGACCAGGACGGAACACGCACGTTCTGTCCATGTGATCACCAGCACCGCACTAGACACAGTGGGCACAGAGTCCCTCAGGGCTGTCACTCCTGCGGCGCACTTCCCTCACAGCACCCTTCCCTGATGACACGGCTCTGAGAGTGACAGCTGTAAGCACAGCCTCTGTGGTGTGCGCTTTTTCCACATAATTTTAAATTAGTTTGTTAATCATATGAACAAGTAACTTACAAGTTGTCACAGAATTCTGAAAATTCTGTGACCATCACAGTGAGCGGGAGCCCAGTATACCCTCCTTGTCCCGGCTGTCCTTTTTTCCCCAACTAAGTATCACAGTGCCAGGAGGAGTGGATGACCTGCATGTCCCATGTGCTTCCCGTTACGGACCTGACGTGACCGCACGGTGCCAGCGTGGACTGGGCCCCTCCGGAATGTGCCTCTGAGAGAGCTCTGGCCCATTCCTAGTTTACTGAGTTCTCACCTGTAAGAGTTGATGCCTAAATCTTTTCTCTTTTTTATTTTTTTATTTTTTTTAACCAATTTTGCATACTTATATCTGGTAATCTAAACAATCAATTTGACGACAAGAAGATGTGACGTAGCAACCATATGCTAAATTCCTATCATTTAGTTTAGTGAAATTCTGAGTAGTTTCTAATAGTTTTCTTTTTACTATCTTTATATTCACCTTAAGAATTCTTTTTAAAAAGGTCAGTTGAACTTGAATGTGTTTCTTCATCTGCTGAGATGCTTGTGTTCTTCCTCCAGCCTGCTGCTGAGGTGAACAGCACTGGCTGTTCTGCGAACGTCGGACAGCTCACACCTCCCGGATGCATGCTCCCTGTTTCATGTCCCTCCTGCTTTGGTGGGCTCTGTGGACTTAGTCTGAAGGCGGCTATTACTTTTGGTGACAATGCTCACAAAGAACGTTTTGCGTATTTTTGTTTTCTTAAATATCTAAACTTGATTACAACTTGGCACTTAATTCATTTTACAAAAGAACATGTGTGGAACAGGACTGATCTTCACTTTTTAATAACTGGCGCAGTTTACAGCTGGAGCCGTCCCTCCTAGGTGTGCCTGTGGGGCTGCCTGTTGGTAAGACGCGCTTCTCACATATGAGGTGATAATGGGCCAGGGTACGGCGTGGAGAGAACTTCGGGAGTGAACTCCTTCTTTCTCTTCCGATTTCACAGAGGTTATTAAAATTATGAATGAAATTACTCAACAGTATTTCATTATTGCTGTCTTTACATTTGTAGAATATATAATTTTGTCTCTTTTTTCCTAATTTTTTTTTCTGTGTTCAAGACAGGTTTTATAGGGTTTCACTACGTAGATCGGAACTGTAGTGGTTTTCCTGTTTTCAGCCTCCCAAGCGCTCGGATTACAGGTGCACGCCAACACACCCAATCTCAGTCTCCCTCTCAGTGTGCTCCGAGGGTGGAGCATGCCAGGGATCGAACCCTGTCCGCTGCGCTTTGCCTAAGCAGGCACTTCTGTCTGCTGAGTTATCAGGCTGGCCGTTTTCCTAATATTTATAATGTAGTCTTTTGTTCATCAGATTTATAAGAAATATATTTATTATAACTGGCACTTAAAAATGGTGTGCAATCACTTTCTGTTTCATTTGTTACAGTTTATTGATATAGCTTTTATTATTTCTTTCTATTAGTAGTAATATCATCCTCTTTTGAGCCCTAAACTCGAGACGGCAGTTGTGGCTGTGAGCCCTAATTTTGCCTGTGTGATCAGAATCTGCGTTTCTTGTACTGTGCATCAGTTCTACACCATGATTCGAGGACGGGCGCGGCAGCCACAGGAGGAGGAGCCCACGGGCGCACGCCCCTCCGGAGCGCCCCTTCCCGGCCTCCGTGGCCGGCGCAGCCTCTCTGCTGCCGCTCAGCTCGCCTCCCACTGCGCACACGCACTCACACACTTGTGTGAATTCACATCGTTTAATCGTTGATCCGTGCTGACGTTTGAGGACAGTGTCTTCCAAACATGAAGTGCGCACCAACGCCCTCTTGGTCCATCGACGGCCCCACGGTCAGCTGTCGGTTCACGCTTACGGCCCCTGTACCTGCGAGGTGAGCTGACTTCGCGCCCCGGCTCGCTGGATTCTTTCCACGCCATCGGCTCCAATTCCTTCCTTCTTCCTTCGCCTTCTAAGGGGAAGTGAGTCTTTTTATAACTCCATCTTCCTCCCAGACTTATTTTTGCTTTGCTTTGCTTTTGGCACTTTCTTACATTGTTCACATCTTTAATTCATTTGTAATCATAAACAGGATTACATTGCTTGATGCGTATTGTGAGAGCGGCAGTGGTGCAATTCAGTCTAATTTCCATCTTCTATTATGCCATATATATCTCAATACACGTCATAATGCCATTTTTCATTACAAATAATTTCCTCTTAAATCATCTTTTAAAGTGACAAAATATGACAAAGTATATTATATGAGCTTTTAGTTTCTTTATTTGGTGGTCTAAAAGCTCAGTCTTCTCTCTTTTTAATGAGGATCTACCAAGTTATAAACATACTTATTTTAGAAAGATTGTAACATTTTTCAGTAGCTCATTTCACTTCAAATGAACTAAATTCTTCTTCTTCTTCTTCTTCTTCTTCTTCTTCTTCTCTTCCTCCTCCTCCTTCTTCTTCTTCTTTCCTCTCCTTCTCCTTCTTCTTCCTCTCTCTCTCTCCCTCCCTCTCTCTCTCTCTCACTCTCTCTCCCACTCTGTAGGTATAGATATAGATATTCACTGGCCTCAGATCTATTGCAGTTCTCCTGCCTGAGTCTCCCAAATCTTCAATGATAGCCCTGCACTATCCCTGGCAAAACTTCACTTCTAATACCTTAGGTCACATTGTGTCAAACAATAAGACCCTGCAATGAAAGTTCTTTTAAGTTCAAAATGTGATCAGCTGTGTGCGAGGACACCACTACCTGGCCCACCTGTGCTTCTATGCTGGCTTCTCTGCTCTTTGCAGCTCTGCATACCTGTGCCTTCAACCCCAGGCAGGCAACTTCCCTGAAGGGTGGAGGGGAGAGAGCCGGGGTCAGCAGAGCAGTACAGCACTGCAGCATGCACACTGCTCAAGGGCCTGGCTCCTGGGCTGGGGCTCAGGCTGCCCGGGACCAAGAGGGGCCGCACTCACAGCACTTAGGCAGGGGCTGAGCCACACCTCATGGAGGCTGTTGCAGGCACTGCCCTGGCCCACACGGTCCTCACCCTAGCTGGGGCACTGGGCTGGCTTCTCACCCTGCAGCTCCCTCGGGGCCTGCTCAACCAGCGGAGGCCAGTGCCTGTGCATCCCACCTGCACCACCCAGGTGTGCCCTCCACCCCACCCCCTTTGGGACAACTCAGCCTGTTCCTTGTCCCTGTCCTGGCCCCAACACTGGCAGCTGGGCTGGACAGGTCGCATCACCATGAGTTCTTCTGGTCCAAGATAGGAACAGAGGGTGGGAAGTTCAGTGCCACCTCCCCACCTTGTGAAGCCCCAAGCACTAAAGTCAAGCAAACCACCCTCTTCCCAGAGAGTCTCAACCGCACCCCATTACTTCATGGCTGCTCACCAGCAGGTGCAGCTCCACCTGGAGCCAGCCACTCCCTGGCAGGAGAGGGCAGAGGAGGCCACCAAAGCCCTGTGTGCAGGGGCTTTCAAGCTGGCCGAATTTGTCAGATGCTTCCTTTGCCTGCTCTGTGTCTCCCCAGCTGCTCCTCACAGCGGGCCAGGTGGGCACCTCACTGCTGGTGAGCTGGGCTGGGGGTAAAACTGGAAATGCTGGAAAATAAAAACACTGAGCAGCTGCTTGATGCAGATGCTGCGAACGTGTCCCAGGTGCAGGAGGTCCTTTTATTTGCATGTTACAGTCCAGGCAGAACAAAAGGTGCTTTACATGCTTTCATGATAAAAATTCTATGGGGTTTGCAGTCTGAGGTGCTTTCCTCAAGTGAGGCCTCTGATTGTGAGCATCTGACCCAAGGGCCTGGAGGCCGAGGGCCATGGGGCCATGGCAGGCACAGGACAGCACCCCAGGAGAGCACCTCGCAGAGAACGCAGCCTTCAGTCAGGGGCTGCCTGCTGGGTCCACTTCCGCTGTGCTCCTTTTCAGGGCCTGGCGCCTGGCTGAAGGGACCCAGGCAGCACTGTCAGTCACAGCAGGGTGCACAATTCAAATAAAATACATACAGTCAAGGAAACAACAAGGAAGAAAACAAGTAGCAGGCAAAAGAAGGTCAGCATGAAGATGAGCATGTGCCAGAGGGCAACTGGGCTCTGCAGAGCTGCCAGGCGGCTTCCTGGGCCTTCCCACAGCTGTGTTCTCTGAAAGTACCACACCACATCGACGGGTGTGCACCCGTGCTTCAGCACCACAGTTTGTCACTGTTCAATTTTTTTAAGAGGTGTGTGTGTGTGTGTGTGTGTGTGTGTGTGTGTATGCAGGGTCTCACCATGCAGTTCTGACTCTGACTCAGTGACCCCGTTTGCTCCTCCCTAGTGCTGGGATTATAGGCGTGCACCACCACACTCACAGTCCTTCAGCAGCTCAGTGTGCCCACGGTGAGGCTGGCGCAACCCTTGGTGCCAGGGATCAAGCCCCAGTTCCTGTGCTTACCTGAGCCAGCGCTTAGTCTGCTGAGCTATCTCGAGGCCCTATGTCATAGCTAAATCTTGAAAACAACCCAAGTGCCCATTAACTGAGAAATGATGAAAAAGATGTAGAATTTTTACACATGGAGTATTGTTCAGCTGTAAAAAAGATAAATTCAAGATTTTTATAGGTAAATAGATGCAACTAGAGACTGCACTGGTAAGTGAAATTAATCAGACCCACACATGCAAACGTTGCACTGTCTCCCTAGTGTGAGAACCACAAAGAGGAAATAAATCTGAAGCATACAATAGATGCTGCTAAAGGGAAAGAATCTGTTCTGAATGAGGCAAAAGGCAAAGGAAAGACTGGAAAGCAGACACTTACCTCTGTGTGCAGGACAGCCGGACGATTGCACTGCTGATGTCTGCCCGTCTATTGAGAGGAGTGGCCAGTGCCTAAATTTTGTCTCTTCTCTTTTTAAATTTCTTACAACTTTGTATTTTTTAACTGATTTTGCACACTTCTCTCTGATAATCTAAACAATTTGAAGACAGCATTATTCAATAACAACCATTGTTGAATTCTATTATTTTGTTTAGTGAAATTCTGTATCCTTTCCAATGTTTTTGTTTGTTTGTGTTACTGTTTTGTTCTTTTAAAAAGCATGCCTTGGAATCATCATCTCCGTAGTCAATTCAATAAAGATTCAACATGCTTAAAAGAACAGGTGGAAGCCATCACTTCTTCAGCCAGTTCCTCAGGCTCATGTCTCGCAACCTGAACACCTAATTTGAAGATAATCTTATGCAACACAACAGCCATTATCAAATTCCTATCAATTTGTTTAATGAAATTTCATATCATTTCTAATATTTTTCACTCTTTTAAGAAGTTAAATAAATAACTGCATGCTCCCTCCCTTTTTTCTCCCCCTCTCTTCTTTTTCCTTTGTCCCCTGTCTTCTCTGTCTCTCTCTCCTGCACAACTTTTATCTAGTTCTAATTGACCATCAACAGCATCTTCTTGTCAACACACTTACCCATGTTTTACAAATTGAACTACTTTTCAAGATATTCTCAATGGTTAATGTTCCTGCTTCTTCCTTTATGTTTCCTGATTTTTTTTCCCAAAATTGCCAGTGGATGTTTAAATGAAAATAAACTACAGTGAAAGACACATTGCCATTACTCTCTCAGAATACTGCTCTCACTGGGGGCTCTGCTTCCAGTTTCCAAAGTCCTCTAGACTGCCCCAGGATGTGACACGGAGCTCCGTGGATGCTCGTGCACAGCAGGGTCCAGGGGAAAGGCAGTTTGTGAAGACAGGGTGCTGCGTCCCTGCCCACCTCTTCATCTGCTCTGGGCATGTGTGACCTCTGGCTCCTCCCCAAGGTCAATGTGACTGAGAAATGCCAAGGTTTTGAGTCAGTTCTAGGCATGGAGGAATCAGGGCAGCACAGCTGAAGGCACCCACGAGAGGATTACCAGCCAAGCTCCAGGAAGTCGCAAGGCTGGTGGGGTCAGCGTGCTCAAAACAGAGCACTTGACATGGATTAATGGCACTATGTCTTTTGCTCTATTTTTTTTTTCTTATCAGTGAATTAAGAGAGTGTAGCTGTTTACTTATCTTATTTTTTATAGCTGAATTATATCACAGATTCAATAATTAATACTTTCTGCCTTGTTATCTTCCTAGTGGTTGTCCATAATACTAGAAGCCGACATAATATCTTGCCCAACCGCTACTAGTGCAAATCTTGCTTCTCATAGAATTATTCAGAAGCACTATATACTTATCCTAACTGTACTGTTTATACACACACATCATGGTTCTTCATTTGTATCCCCCATTTTTGTCTACACCTGTCAATGCTGGGCACTCCATTGTCATTAAACCATTATAGGTGCCTGAACTCGACGACATAATCCAACACAGTCCAGCATTCCACAACAATAGTGAGTTATCCAAAGAAGTTGTCAACTGTAGCCATTTACAGCTCAGCTTATTATTATGGCCCCGCGGTGTATACCTCATTTTTATACTTTTCTGCTGGATGGTTAAGACCTAGATAGAGCAAGACCTATATACCAACGCATGTACTTTATGTTTCTTATGAGGTCAGTGAAGTCCCCTCAGGGTTTATCTTGTAGTCCTGTACCTTATTCTGTAGATCCTTTGTCTGTGTCATCCATGTGGATGAGTCATGTCCAATGCTTGACCAGTTTGCTCTCTGTGAGAGCCTGAAAGAAAGTTTTCTCTCCATGTGACTCTCCCCAGGCACACTATAGTACTTTGATCTATTTCCTTTGTGGATCCATAATCTCCTTGTTCAGAAAATTTGGAGCTCAACTGAGTTTCACGATGTTGCAGTACAGATTCTCCTATGTCCTGAGTCTTCGCTGACCTTGAAAGGTTAGGGCCAAAATGTTGGCTGGCCTTGTGACTCTTCTATTTCTGCAATTTTGATTTGTGAACTTAGGTTGTCAACCATCCAGAAGAAAAGCTGATTAGTATCCTGCAGCATATGCCATTCAGTTTGCCTTATCTGACTCAATTGATTTTAGTTGTTGTTGTATATCTTCATTTGTATTTCTTCTTTTTGCTTCTTATACTAGGAGACTCCTCCAAAGAGCAGGACTAGAAATTCCATTCAAGCCGGGTATCCCTCTATTGGGAATTTTCCCAGAAGAACTGAAAGCATTGCATCATATATTTATGATTTATGATATGATTTGATCATATCATATCATATTGATTTATGATATGAAAAAAGCATTTTTTCATATATTTATACGATATTTACACAAGTGTGTCTGGTTTCTTTCACTTATGAGTATATACTTAAGTGGCATGCACTTCAATATAAATGTTTCAAGCCTATCGTTCTTAATAGCTGAGTAATACTCCATTATATAGAAATACCACATCTTTTTCAACCATTCCTCATGTGATGGACATCTTGGTTGTTTCCAAGATTTTGCTATCACAAATTGTGCTGTTATAAACATAGGTACACATATATCACTATGATGCAATGCTTTCAGTTCTTCTGGGAAAATTCCCAATAGAGGGATACCCGGCTTGAATGGAATTTCTAGTCCTGCTCTTTGGAGGAGTCTCCACACTGACCTCCACAATGGTTGTACCAGTCTACATTCCCGCCAGCAGTAGGATAGTGTTCCCTTTTCCCCACAACCTCTCCAACATTTGTTGATGGTTGATTTCCGTATGACAGACATTCTTTCTGGAGTGAGATGGTATCTCAGTGTTGGATTTATTTGCATTTCACGGATCGCTAGTGATTGTGGAGCATTTTTTCATATATTTATTCGCTTCTTTAATTTCTTCCTCTGAGATGTGTGTATTCATCTCAGATGCCCATTTCTGAATTGGGACTTTAAATTTGCAGGCCTTGTTATATCTTAGTTCTTTATATATTCTAGACAGCTAACCTTTGTCTGATTGCTTTTTAGTTAGGATTTTTTTCAAAATTTGTGGGTTGTCTTTTCACTCTGTTGACAATTTCTTTTGACATGCAGAAGCTCCTCAAGAAGAGTTGATCCCAGTTGTTGATTCTTTCAAGTGCTTCCAGTGTGAATATATGTTTGTTCATGAACTCTTTACCTAAACCTATGTATTCAAGAGTTCCTCCTACTTTCTCTTCCAGGAGATTGAGTGTTTCTGTTTTAATGTTTAGATCTTTAATCCACTTTGACTTTAACATAGTGCATGGTGATAGAGCTGGGTCAAGTTTTAGTTTTCGGCATGTAGAAAGCCAAGTTTTCCAGCACCATTTGTTAAAGAGGCAATCTTTCTTCCAGTAAGTATGATTGGCCCCTTTGTCGAAGATCAGATGACTGAGTGTGTTCGTAGATGCTTCTGCAACTTCTAATCTATTCCATTGATCCTCAGGTCTATTTCATTGCCAATACCATGTTGATTTTATCACAGTGGCTTTGTAGTATAATTGCAAGTCAGGAATTGTGATGCCTCCTGCCTTGTCTCTAATTGGCCAGTATTGTCTTCGCTATTCTAGGTCTTTTCTGGTTCCAAATAAACTTTAGGAATGATTTCTGTAGGTCTGGGAGGTGTGTTAATGCAAGTTTGATAGGAATTGCATCAAATCTGTAAGTAATTTTGGGAGTATGACTATCTTCATGATGTTGGTTCTTACTATTCAGGAGCATGGAATATCTTTCCATTTTCTGAAATCCCCCATAATCTCTTTTCTTAGGGTGTTGTAATTTTCCATGAAAAGATCTTTGTCTTCCTTGGTTAAGTGAATTCCAAGGTATTTCATTTTCTGTGGTGCTATTGTAAAAGGTATTGTTTCTATTGTTTCCCTTTCAGTGTGCTTTTTATCTGTGTAGAGGAATGCTATTGACTTTTGAGTATTGATTTTGTATCCTTCTATGCTACTGAATTTCTCTATCAATTCTAGCTATTTGGTGGAGTTTTGTGGGTCTTCCAAGTAAAGTATCATGTCATCTGCAAATAGTGATAATTTGACTTCTTATTTACTTATTCTTATTCCCTTTATTTCTCCCTCTTTTCTAATGGCTGTTGCTAAGGATTCCAAGATTATATTGAATAGGAGGGGTGATAGAGGACATCCTTGTCTTGTACCTGACTTAAGAGTAAATGATTTCAGTTTCTCCCCATTTAGGATTATATTAGCTTTTGGGTTGTCATAGATGGCTTTTATCAAGTTAAAGTAGAGCCCATCTATTCCAATTTTCTGTAGGACCTTGAGCAAAATGCTTTCTCTGTATCAACTGAGATGATCATGTGGTTTTTAGATTTCAGTCTATTACTATAATACATTACATTTATAGATTTTCAAATGTTGAACCATCCTTGAATCCCTAAGATGAATCCTACCTGGTCATGGTGTATGATCTTCTTGATGATTTGCTGTATGGTATTTGCCAGGATTTTGTTGAGCATTTTTGCATCTATGTTCATGAGGGAGCTTTGCCTATAGTTCTCCTTTTTGGTTGTGTCTTTCTCTGGTTTTGGAATCAGTATTATACTTGCCTCCAGAAATGATTTTGAGAGGACTGTTTCCTTTTCAATTTCTTTGAAGAGTTTTTGGAGTATGGGGATTATATCTTCTATAAATTTCTTGTAGAATTCAGCTGTGAATCCATCAGGACCTGGACTTTTCTTTGTCGGTAGGCTTTTTATTATGTTTCGTATTTCGTTGGCTGTTATTGGCTTATTGAGAGTTGTTATATCTTCTTGATTTAGTTTTGGTTATTTGTACTTTTCGAGGATCTGTCCATTTCTTCTGCATCTTCTATTCTGTGAGCATAAAGATTCTCAAAGTAACTATTGATAATCTTCTGAATTTCCGCTGGGTCTGTGCTGATTTCACCCTTTTCATTCCTTATTGCTTGTACTTGAATTTTCCTTTGCCTCTTTTTGATGAGGTTGGCAAGAGGCTTATCAACTTTATTTAGTTTTTCAAAGAACCAACTTTTTGATTTGTGGATTCTTTGAACTGTCTTCTTCATCTCAATTGAATTAAGATCATCTTTATGATTTCTTCCCCTCTTTGTGCTCTGGGTTTCATTTGCTCTTTTTTTTCGTTGTTGGAGGTGCAACATTAGGGTGCTAATTTGTTCCCATTCTGTTTTCCTAATGTGTGAGTTCATAGCTATGATTTTCCCTCTAAGTACTGCTTTCATCGCATCCCATAAATTCCAGTAAGTTGTGCTTGAATTTTCATTGAATTGTAGATATTGTTGAATTTTTTGTTTAATTTCATCTGTGACCCATTGATTGCTGAGTAGGGTGTTGTTTAGTTTCCATGAATTTAGAGGGTTTTTCTGGTTTGTTTTGTCATCTAGTTCCAGTTTCATTGCACTGTGGTCAGATAATATGCATGGGATAATTTCTATTTTCTTGCATATACTTAGGCATGACTTCTGGACTAGTA
>PVKA01007128.1:0-52875 GCA_004027165.1 Ctenomys sociabilis
TTTTTTTTTTTTTTTTTTTTTTTTTTTTTTTTTTTTTTTTTTTTGTCTTTTTGAGACAGGGTCTTGCTATGCAGCTCAGGCTGGCCTTAAGCTCACTTTGTAGCTCGGGCTGGTCTCGAACTCACAACAATCCTCCTGCCTCAGCCTCCCGAGTGCTGGGATTATAGGCATGCGCCACCACGCCCAGCTCTACATGAGATATTCTTTATGTCATGAAGAACTTGAATTTGGGGTTGGGGTGTTCTGGAGATTATACCCTGGACCTCATACATTGCCAAGCAGGTTCTCTACCACTCAGCTAAACCTTCAGCCCCATAAGACCTTTAGTTTACAGGAAGACCATTTATACTTATCTATTTGAAATATCAAAGTTGTCATAGCTTATAGAAGGGCTACACTGCCACATAAAACTAACTGGGCAACTTGAATATAAGAAAGTATAAGGGCTGGCAAGATGGCTCAGTGGACTAAGTGCCTGCTTTAGCAAGTGCAAGGACCAGGGTTTGCTCCCTGGTCCCACATGCTACACTGGCCCTGCCCCTGGGACTGAATGAGCTAGTGACTGAGTCTGTGTGTGGTGTCGCACACCTGTAATCCTAGCGCTGAGGAGGCTGAAAACAGGCGCATCGCTATGAGTCTGAGCTGTATACTGAGACCCTGTACCAAATATATAAATGAAAAAAAAAAGTATAGGGTGGGGGAGATAGCTTAGTAGCATAATCACCTGCCTGGCAATTACAAGGTCCCAAGTTCAATCCCTGGTACCACAGACAAAAGAAAAAAAAAAAAAGGCAGGGGTGGGGGTCGATGGTCTAAGGGCCTACTTGGCAAGTGCAGGGACTGCCTAGATTTGATCTTCTGTACCACATGCCATGGTGGACTGAAACAGTGTGGTGGTGCACACCTGTAATCCCAGCACTGGGGAGCCTGAGACAGGAGGGTTACCACGAGTCTGAACTGCATAGCGAGACCCTGTACCAAATAAATAAAAAAGATTTTAAATATTAATAAATAAAAAGATAATATATTATGTAGTATGTTGGTGCATACTTGTAATCCTAGCATGCAGGAGGCAGAGGCAGGAGGATCATGGTGAGTTGGAGGCCAACCTAAGCTATATAGTAAGTTCAAGGCCAGCCTGAAGTATACATAGCAAGACCCTATCTCAAATTCGTACAATATAAAATAAGATAAAAATAAAATGAGGGAAAGTACATGACCTTCAGCTTTTGTTTAAAAGAAAAATAATAAAATGTTAACTAGAAAATACTGGAGCATTTCCACTAAAGTAAATATAGTAAATTTCTCATATTGGCTATCTCTGTGATTGCTATATACTTGGTTCTTTTTAGTCAAAAGTAATATGGATGTAAACATGGATGATTCGGATAAAAGGAAGTGTCCACGAAGTCCAAAAAAAATAAAAACTGAGCCTGATGGTGAGAAAGGCGAGGTAAAAGAGTCAGACGCTGGAAAAGGAGTGGAGCAGAGTGAGATGGAGACTTCCGAGATGCCCGAGAAGGACCAGGGTAAGAGCACTGGTACAGGCAGCCTGGAAGATGGCGTGCTTTGGCCCACCACAAGACGGGTTCAGTTGTCTCTGTTGGATGACGTTTTATTTGAAACATAATTTATGAGCCATGTAGTTCACCCAACTGCAGTGTAATCAGTGGTTTCTATAGTCAGAGAGTAGTTCAACTGTTAGCAGAATTAATTAATTCTGCATTTCCTTTATCTCAAAACAATTTCTCATACTCAATAGCAGGCACTTTTCAATCCTTCCACCCACCAGTCTGTTCTATCCCTATGGATTTGTCATTTGTATTTTGTTTTGTTCTGCTGTTGGGTGGGTTTTTATTTTGCTTTGGTGTTTTTTGTTGTTGTTGGAACCAGGAATTGAACTGGCCATCTCCTTGGCCCCTGATGTTTCCTTTTGAGTCAGGGTCTCACCATGTAGTTCAGTCTGGCCTTGAGCTCACTTTGTAGCCCAGGCTGACCTTGAACTGGCAGTGACCCTTGTCCTTAACCTTCCAAAGGGCTGAAGTTACAGGCTGTGGCACAATGCCCAGTTCCGGGTTTACCTATTTTGATCATCTCATTAAGTAAAATCGAGCAGTAAGTTTTTCTTTATGGGCAGTCACTTTCTCTTAGTATAATATTTTCAGGTTTTATCCGTATTATACCATTTACCTGTACTTTATCCTTTCATATTTCCAATATTCCATTGTGTTGCTAGGCTACATTTTATTTATCCAGTCTTTGGTTGACAAACATTTGGGGCTTTTTCTACTTTTTAGCTATTGTGATTAATTCTGCTATTTTCATGCATAATTTTTTTGTAGACATTCATTTTTGCTTCAGAAATAGACCTGGGGGACTGGGGAGATGGCTCAGTGGAATAAGCGCTTCCCTGGCAACCAGAAGGGCCTGAGTTCGATCCCTGGTTCTGCCAAAAAAAAAAAAAAAAAAAATAGACCTAGGAATAAAATTATTAGATCACGTGATAACTTCATACTTAAGATTTTGCGAAGGGGCTGGGGAGATGGCTCAGTGGAATAAGCGCTTACTTGGCAAGTGCAAGGGCCTGAGTTCAATCCCCGGTTCTGCCAAAGGAAAAAAAATTCTGACTAATCATTAAGAAAATAACAAGGTAGGAAGTATTAATTATTGAATTGTTGATGTAATTCAGGTATTAAAAATAAGATATGCAAACAGCTACACTCTATTTACTGATAAGAGACATACAGTATAATAATGTCTGTAAGTATAATATCATGTATTCATCTTCTGTAATACCCAAACATGAAAACAGTTTGCAGTGTATTAATTTATCAAATCCATCTTGTCAAGGTATCTTAAAACTGTCTCATTGATATTTGTACTTCAATAAAACAAAAAGAAAAAGCTTTTGAGAATTTTGCATTGTCTTTTGCCAGAGATTTAGCTCAGTAGCATAGCCCCTTCCTGGCAAGCATGAGGTCATGAGTTTGCTTCCTGGTATACCGCCCACCCATCCCCCCAAAAAAGAAATAATAGTACATTGTTGAAAGTCATTTTTTTGGAAACTGAAAGTTAAATAATTCATATAGCTAATGGCATTTTATACCTAAAGACATTGGTATATTTAATAGTCTGTCACATACTAAGCAATTTTTCTTCATTATAGCATTCCATCACTTTAAGATACTAAGAATGAGAATATTACCCCCTCACCAACAAAGGGTCTCACTATTCCAACCTGGCCTTGAATTTTGTGTAGCCTAGATTGGCTTTGCACTTGCAGCAATCTTGTCTCAGCATTGTAAGTGCTGGAAATGCAGGTATGCACCAGAGTATAATACTTGGATAATAAATATTTTAAACTTCTCATAAAGTTTAAAATATGGGGGCTGGGGAGATGGCTCAGTGGAATAAGGGCTTCCCTGGCAAGTGCAAGGGCCTGAGTTCAATCCCCGGTTCAGCAGAAAAAAATTCATGATATATTGTAGTTTTATGAGAAATTTTGAAGTATATTGATACTCCTTTTAAATGTGAAATAAGAAAAGTAGGTACTTTACAAATAAAATTGTCATGAATTCCTCTTTAAAATAAAAAATTTATTTATATAAATATCTTATTTTACAGAAATGAAAGAACATTTAGATTCTGACCATGATAAATCCTTCAAGGAAGAACCAATGGAAATAGATGATGTAAAAACAGAGTCACATATAAATTATCAGGAAAGTTGTCCTGTAGATGTGGTCAATGTCAGTGAGGGTTTTCATCTACGGACTAGTTACAAAAAGAAAATAAAATCATCCAAACTAGATGGACTTCTTGAGAGGAGAATTAAACAGTTTACACTGGAAGAAAAGCAGCGCCATGAAAAAATAAAGTTGGAAGGAGGAATTAAGAGCACAGGGAAGTCTTCTCCGATTCCTTTGAAAAGTCCCTCTGAGTCGTCACCAGTAGTACCAAAAGTGAAAGAACAGTGTCACACTGACTTGTTTACACAAGAACACAACCCCAGTGAAAGTGCTGACAAATCAGAGGATTTGATTCATGGATGTTCTCAGAGTGAGTCCTCCATACTTGGCGTTAGTGATCCAAGTCTTACTACAAGTAAACTATATCCAGAAGATCATATGTTAGATGATATTTCCATTCAGAATCCAGGGAGAAACTATCAGAAACAAAATCCCGTTGAAAATGACCTACATGAGAGTCTCTCTGAACCAATCAGCAAAGGCCAGGAACTTACTAGGATTAAAACAAAAGGAAGTGATTTTTTCATCGATGACTCTAAATCAGTCACTGGAAGTGATATTGGTACTTTGATCTGTAAGAATAAAAAACCCTTCAACCAGGAAGATAATGACACCACTGTTTCTTCTGAAAGTGATTTGCTTCCATCAATTCCTAAAAGTACTGGGGACAGAGATACTTCCTCCCTGTCAAAAGGACTGGACTTTGATGGAAAATTAGGGTGCGATGCTGAGTATAATAGCACTTTAGAAAATAGTTCTGATACTATGTCTATTCAGGATAGTAGTGAAGAAGATATGATTGTTCAAAATAGCAAGGAAAGTATTTCTGAACAGTTCATGACTCCAGAACAAGGTGTCGGCAGCTTGGGACCATTGAAATGTGCGCTTGTTTCTGATAAGTCTACTAGAAACTGTGATAACAGGTTACAGGGTAAGGTAACTGAAACAAATGGCAGAAGACCAAGTCAACAGCAGAAGCCAGAGAGACCTGTTAATAAATGTTTTGATCCAGTAAGTCTTAAAAATATCACTGACAAGAAGAATAATGAAAATCGGCCTGAAAAGAAAGGACAGAAAGCAAGTACATTTCAGATAAATGGAAAAGATAAAGTATGTTTGAAAAGTGAGTGCTTGAAACAAAGCTCTGAAAGTAAAGTTGTAAGTGGTAATGTTGAACCAAAGGTTAATAATATAAATAAAACAATTCCCGAGAATGATATTAAGTCATTGACTGTTAAAGAATCTGCTGTTAAGCCATTTATTAATGGTGATGTTATCATGGAAGATCTTAATGAGAAAAACAATTCAGTAACAAACTCATGTTTACTAAGTTCTTCTGATGCTGAAGGTAATTACCAAGCCAGCCTGAAGACTCCGCCGTCAACCAAAGAGTCGGATGACAAACAGTGTACCATACCTGTATCTTATTCACAAAGCAATTCATTTAATCAGGTAGAAGAGATGGAAATTGAGACTTCAGAAGTTAAGAAAGGTACTTTCTCACCTATTACATCTGGAGAAGAATCTAACCTAAGTAGTGATTTTGTTGATGAAAATGGTCTTCCTGCTGACAAAGGTGAGAACATCAATGGAGAGTCTAAAAGCAAAACAGTCATCACAGAAGTCACCACCATGACATCCATGGTGGCCACGGAATCAACAACAGTGATCAGGGTTGCAAAAGGTGATAAGCAAACTGTGGTTTCAGCCACAGAAAATTGTGCCAAGTCCACAGTCACAACCACCACAACTACAGTGACAAAGTTGTCCACACCTTCCCCAGGCAGCAACATGGACATCATTTCTGTAAAGGAGCAGAGCAGAACCGTGGTCACCACCACTGTGACAGACTCACTCACCACAGCAGGAGGCACACTGGTCACATCTATGACTGTGAGCAAAGAGTACTCTACAAGAGACAAAGTAAAACTGATGAAATTTGCAAGACCGAAGAAGACTCGTTCAGGTACAGCTCTGCCGTCTTATAGAAAGTTTGTTACCAAGAGCAGCAAGAAAAGCATATTTGTTTTGCCTAATGATGACTTGAAAAAATTGGCCAGAAAAGGAGGAATCCGAGAAGTCCCTTATTTTAATTATAATGCCAAACCTGCCTTGGATATTTGGCCCTACCCTTCTCCTAGACCCACCTTTGGTATCACCTGGAGGTATGTACTAGGGGAAGTATATGTGGGGGAGCAAGGAAGTCCTCAAACTAATATCATTTTTTTAAGTCTCATTTTTATTATAATGAAATCATAGTGATTAAGACAGGGAAGCCTATCTTTAAAGCCCAAGTTAGAAGATACAGAAAAATCTCTGACTTGGCTACCTAGTAATAAAGTTTACAGGCTTAGCATGTAAAAGAACCTGCTGTAAACTTTTCCAAGACAGAGGTAACATGTTACATCTGGCTGTTATTGTAATCTAACTTCCCAAGTTACTTGCCCTGAGAACCAAGTTACTGCAGAATTCTATAATCACCAACTTTCTGAAAAGTTTGTATTTCTATAAAATGATTTGGTAAGACAAAGAAAATATGCCTATAAATTGCACAAAGTTCCTTGTAATCTTCCTAATGTAATTTTTTTGTGTGGTAAATACCAGTTTTGGAGTTCCCCATTATTTATGTAAGAAAAGGTAGACTCTTTAAGATTCCACAGGAATTTTTTGAAATCCCAGAATAGCCCTGATTTTACTTAAAATTTTATTTGTTTCTTTATTTATTTTCCAAGCATGGTTGTAGTATTACACATTTCTGTCCTCATGTAGTCATTTAATTCACAGATATCAACATACAGAGTTAGTCAGAGTGAGAATTCTGCCCATTAACTGCTATTTTAAAAAACCTGATGGAAATTCTTAAAAGACTATTGCCTTATCCATCTTGTATGTATACATGTATGATTTTTCCCCTTAGCCCTGATTTTAAAGTTTCTAGTTTTGCAGAAAAACTGAGTATATAGTTTGGACAGTTGTAAAATAGTGTCTCTTTATATTGAGAATGGATTTTAGAAACTTTTAATGTATTGTAAATTACTGTTGACTGTAGAGGAGCAGTTAGAAATAGTGCCTAGTTTTCCTAAATCCCGACCTAGCACTCTCATTTGAAGAACACTATTTCATGTATTTTGCTTTTGCTTTTTTTCCTTTTTCCATATCCTTCTCCTGCTCTCCCTCCCAACCCCTCTACCCTTACAGTGGAAAAGAATGGAACATAAACATTGAGAACATGAGTTTGGGGACCATACTTGGAAATCAGGATAATCTTAGTAGTATTAGATTTTAATAGGTTCCTTAAATTATTTCAACAAGTTGCTGAGCAAAATTCATTTCTCTTAAGACTACATTTCTGTGTCTTTTAGTAATGTTTCTAGTTTAAGTCACACTCTGTGTCTTTTATGTTACAATCAGCTAGTATCAGAAAAGACCAAAAAAGAATGTAAGTACCAATATGAAGGAATTAATTTAGTAATGCAGCCAATCATAGTTGTATAACCAAAGTTTTTTATAATTCATCTTTTGATTTGAAATAAAATATCATCACTCCATTACACATTCAATAGAGACAGCTGAAAAGTACAATTTCTCTGCAGGGCCTGCAATGAAGGATTTGCAGAATCCTGCAGGGAATCAAGGAACTCTTCATTACAGTTCATGGATTTGTAGGATTGCTCTGCACTTTTCTGCTTTCTTCATTGAGAGCGGTCCCAAAATGTATCCTTGACTGTCCTGCAGGTAACTTCTTTCCCACTGGAAAAGTTACTATGTACAAATATTTTAATTAAAATGACTTGCAGTGAGGAGGCTGGCCCTTCTGCTCTTTGCTGTTCTGAAGCCATGTAGGCTCATCTGGGGAGCACTTTCTTCTGAACTCTCGAGGAGAAAGCCACCAGTCATATAAGCACGTGGTTCTCAGGGCCTGTCTGCTCGGCCTGGCATGAGGAGTCGTGTAATGCTTTCATACGCTTTGTGACGCAGTTCATATCTGTTTAATTTCTCACTTCTAATGGAAGTACCTTCCTTTTTTTTTTGAGATAATTGCTTTCAAATATATTGTGATATCTTAGTTTGCTGAAATTGAAACAGACATAATCCCCTCTGTCTAATGGAGGCATGGATAGATATGTTTTTCTTGTGTTTAGAATACGGTTTTTAAAAAATTACTATAAATAACATGCATGTGAAGTGCATTTTTATACTAAGACATCGAATATGTTTATTCCTTAGAGTAAGAGCTAAGCATGCCAAAGGTGCATGTACACTTTTTTAATGTTAAGGCCAAGCAGCTCGGGGAGAAATGCCTCACAGATATGGTAGAATCCCTTTGCCTCCATGTAGCCCATTCCCTCATGACCTTTTCCTGGCCCCTGACGGTTTCTTTACTTTTCTGAATAGCTGTCATGCACCATGCTGCCAGAATGGGTCACCTCCACTGCCAGTCTGTCCGTTGAGTATTTTGAGTTTGTTGAGCGACTTGCTGACTGCTGAGGGCAGGCATGGGGAAGCATCTGTTACCTACTGATTGGATCTGTGAGAAGTATTTTCCTTTCCACCCCCCTGAAAGTGGAGACCTTTGTGTAAACGTAGTGCCCTTCCATCTTCACACTGGACCAGCACTCCCAGCTTCTCCCTTCCTCCGCAATGCCAGTGCTGTCTGTCTACCCCTGCTCCCCCCGCCGCCAGCCTACTGTGCTGTTGGGAAAGAAGCATGTGCTTTTGCACACTCGGCTTCTTAGTGTGTGTGTGCTCTTCCCTTCAGGCAGCCACCCTCACACCCATTTCTCATCTCTGGTCTCCTTCCCTGAGCCACATCAGATGTGTCACTCCTGTAATCATATGTGTCACCCCTGTACTTTCTCTTCATGACAAATTGAAAATACTACCAGAGCCGGGCGTGGTGGCACAGGCCTGTAATCCCAGCACTTGGGAGGCTGAGACAGGAGGATTGTTGTGAGTTCGAGACCAGCCTGAGCTACAAAGTGAGCTTAAGGCCAGCCTGAACTGCATAGTGAGACCCTGTCTCAAAAAGACAAAAAAAAAAAAAAAAAAAAAGAAAAAGAAAAAGAAAAAGAAAATACTACCAGATTCTAGCTCACTGCTGTATTCCTTGCTCCTTTCATAGTCCTAAGCTGTGAAAGGCACACAGCTAGTTTTGAGTGAATAAATGGATGAGCAGGCTGATAATCCAAGAAGTGTACTCCTCCCCTGATTTAAAAATAAAGATGCCTGACCAGAGAAAGCAAGCTGCAGGGCAGACAGCATGAGCTCTTTGTCCTTGGTGTACAGAGGCATTTGTCCAGGGTGTGGGCTGCAAGTGATAGACACTTCCCGCTCTTGGGACATCCCTGTGCTAGCCAAATGTGTCCTTCAATAATTTAAGTGTTGCTCTGTCGAGGGCAGATGGTTGACAATCTGCAAACAATGAGGAAAACCATGGTGTCCTAAGCAGAGCTGTGAAGTTAGGAAGTTGCAGTAACGCTTGGATAGTTTCGCCTTGCACATACAGAGTTGTCTTAAGATTTCCTGTTAGAGGGCTGGGAAGATAGCTCAGTGGCATAAATGCCTACAAGGTCCTGAGTTCCTTCCCCAGTACAAAAAAAAACAATCCCTTCAGAGCTGGAGCTGGGGCTCCATGGCACTCTTGCGTATATGAGGTCCTGGATTTGATTCCCAGTACCCCTCCTCCCCACCAAAAAGATTTATTATCTACTGCATTAGTAGAGGAAATCATTTTCATTTTATGGGCTTTCACTATACTGTAGTCAGCCAATAAGTTCATTTGGATAGTGGGAAAATGGCAACAAAGCATTATCCAAAGAGCAGTAAAGAATGGACAGCCTGAGAATGCTTTAAAATGTCTAGGCTGAATTCCACGTTAGGGCATAATATTCATTACAGTTAAGTAAATTCATTTCAAAATTCATTTCTAGTATTCTTTTAAAAAGAGTATTAAAATACATAACTATGCACACTTTTTTATTCATTGTAGGATCCCAAAACTATACTAACATTAAAATATTTTTTTAATTTCAGTAGTATCACCCAGTAGTTGATGTATTGAAGAACTACTATTTGGATATGAACTTTTTCTTCTCATTTGGAAACATTTTTAATTTTATTTTGCTTTTTGAGAAATTATAAATATTTTTAAGGTTTTTTTGTTGTTTTGTTTTTAGCTGACTCGACCAAAAGTCCTGGTTGTATCTTTTACAACTCCTTTCCTATATTTAGTAGCACATTTTTCTGCATTTGCTCTTCTTCCTAACTTTTAAAATATTTATGAATATTATTAAGTTATAAAGTCTTTATAAATTATTCCCATACTAACTTTAAAATGAAACACGCTCACTTTACATATTTATATGCCATTTGAAATTCATATGGATCTTTTTAAAGTTGTTAGGTGCATGTTATACCAATAATTAAAATTGTTTTTCAAGGGACCTGTGGTGCTAAATCATACCACCAATCCAAAGTTATGTGAATTCACAACACAATCCTTTGGTTTCTGAGAGAGAATGAACATGAGAATAAGAGGTGTGTGTATGTGTGTACCTGTACACACACGGCCACAGCTTCACTTGGGTTGCTCTTTCAGGTACAGATTGCAGACCGTCAAGTCCTTAGCGGGAGTGAGCCTGATGTTACGTCTGCTGTGGGCCAGTCTGCGCTGGGACGACATGGCCGCCAAGGCTCCTCCGGGGGGTGGGACCACACGCACAGGTAAGGGTTTTTTTTCCTTTTTAAACTTAAAAATCAAGCTATTTCACTGTTCACTTAGTCATCTTTGCTTCAACTTGGCACATACCATAAAATCCTGGAGAGCAGGGGTAAGGTCTAGATTAATTACAGAGTCATAATAAATGAACAAGTCTGAATCATAAAATGATAAAATTGTTGAACTTGGAATATAGCTGAGTGATAAAATACTCGCATGTATGTACAAGGTGCTGAGTTTGATCCCTGTACTACCAAAAACAAACTCTACAAATAAATAATGAAGGTTTTTTTTTTTTTTTGGTTTAGTTTTTTCCAGACAGGACCTCTTAGGTAGTTCAGGCTGGTCTTGAACTCTTGGCGATATACATGCCTCAGCTTCCTAGTGCTGAGATTACAGGTGTGCACCAACATACTTGGTTATTATTTTTGTAGAATATAGTCAAGTAAACAGATTCCTAGAATCCTGTAGTTAAGCAGTACCCTATAGGAAATTGTTCACTTTAGAAATTTTCCATGTGGAAGTTAGGCATGGTGGCACATGCCTATAATCTCAGCACTCAGGAGGCTGAAGCAGGAGGACTGATGTGAGTTCAAGGCCAGTGAGGGCTACAAAATGAGTTCAATGCCAGCCTGAACTGCTTAGTGAAAACCTATCTCAGAAAGACAAAAGAAAAATTCCATATATAAGAAACAGTATTGGGCTGAGAAAATAGCTGAGCAGCACATCACCTCCCTGGCAAGCACATGGTCCTGAGTTTGGTCCCTGGTACTAAAAAACAGTAATGTTGCTGTGTTTAGCAATGATCCTGTAGCTATTAATTTATAAACTTTTTTTTTTTTTTAGTCTTTTGAGTATTTTAAGTAGTTATTAATACTGTGTGAATTATATCACCATAGAAACATCTGAAACAGAAATCACAACAACAGAAATAATTAAGAGGCGAGATGTTGGTCCTTATGGTATTCGTTCTGAATATTGTATCAGAAAAATCATTTGCCCCATTGGAGTTCCAGAAGCACCAAAAGGTAGGCCATAAAAAGAATTTGGTTCTTTTGCCATTGACATGTTAACAGAGTGTCTCATGGATTGGAATTTAATAATTGTTTAACTGTTTATTCAACATTTGTAAACTTTTTTGTTCCCTCAATATAAAATACTATGTTTTTAGAATTATATTTAAGTAATAGTGTATCAGGACTCTAGAGTGTACACTCATGAGGATGTGGCTATGGCCTGACCTCAGCTCCAGGAGGCAGCTAGCAGGCTGTGGTTACCACACTTCTGGTCTGGAGCAGAGCATGAGTGGCAGGCTTGATGGACTTGAGCAGTTAGTGTGTCTGCAGGATATTTCAGTAATGAGGCTGAAGATTTAGCTCAGCACATCACCTGCCTGCAAGCACAAGGTCCTGAGTTCAGTTCCCCATACCAAAAAAGAGATACTTCAGTACTCAGGATAAAAAGAAACTGAGAGACATGAGTTATTCAGGAAACATTTGTGTGCACCTCCAGAGAAGATCAGCACTGGGTAACACGCATAGAAGGATATCCTCTCTTCAAGAAAGCAAGAAAGGTTATAGTCTTTAACGTTGTTAAGTTTTAATGTGGTACAGTAGATAAGAAAAATTAGTAAGTGGAAAATAATGGAAAAGAAGCAAGATTAACATTATCACGTATAGTTATTAATGTTGGTCTAGAAAATTCATCAGAATCATGTTCATGCTAAAAGGCACCTTAGAAGACTTCTAAGTAAACCAAGACCAGTAATTGTATAAGAGCAATAAAAATACTGGGGGGAAATCTCTTAAGAAATGTATGAGAAGAAAACAGTGTGTTGGGGCCAGCGAGATAGCTCAGCAGACCAAAGCACCTGCTTAGGCAATTGAAAAGACTGTATTGTGATCCCTGGTATCACATGCCGCACCAGTCCTGCCACCAGGGCAGGCTGAACCAGCACAGAGTCCAGGCAGAGCGGCGCACACCTATAATCTCTGTGATGGGAAGGCTGAAAACAGGAGGATCACGAGTCCAAGACACATAGTGAAACCCTACAACAACTAAGTACAGTTTTTAAGCATAGGGAATAGTGTCTTTCAATAGAAACATTTATGAAAATGAATTCTCCCTAAATGCATACATTCCATTTTTGAAAATTTATTTCATTAACTTAGAATTTCATGTTGATAAATTACAGAGAATGACCTTTTTGAAAGAACACCAGTAATGTAGTATCTGTCTGAGTAGATAGTGTAGTATTAGCATAGTTAATAGTGTCATCCTGGCACAGAGCTTGCCAGCCCAGTCAGTGAGCAAAGATATTGCTGGAAGGCCATGCTCTCGAGAGATCTCTGGGCTCCTGAGTCCAGCAGCCTTCAGCGCACATCGCACACCGCTGCAACCTCTTGAAGTCACTTTCTTTGCCTTGTGTCAGGTTGTGCAATCCCATTCCACTGCATTTGGTTTCCTTCTGCTCTTTCCCTGTGATTGTGCTACTTCTGCATTCCCTGAACATGAGGATGGTTTAGCTCTTGTCTCTCCCTGCTTCCTTTTTTTTTTTTTTTTTTTTTTATTTTAGGGAAGGGTCTACAGGGTGTTTAGGGTCTCACTATTAAGATTGGACTCATAGTGATACACCTCTTTACAACCTCCCAAGAGCTGGGATTACAGGCATGAGCCACCATGCCCAGTCCTCCCTAAATCTGTATTATTAGGAGATTTTTTTTATCTGTTCTTATCTATTTCCTATCTCCTCTGAATGCTGGATAAGTACCATAACCCCTGCTCCCCCAGTGCTGAATAGGGAAATACATATTGGCATAGAAGTGTGTGGTGGGACAGGAGCATGCTAGGTTTTTGAAGAAGGTCATGTCTTTGTTGGTATCTAGTCAGATGTCGAGTACACAGGTAGGGGAGGGGGTGGTCGTCAGAATGCAGTTCATGGCAAAGGAAAAGGGGCTACCTAAAGGCTCATAGGTCTTGCACCAGGGAGATAGCTCAGTAGAATGAGCAGTGTCCTGAGTTTAATCCTTGGTATCACAAAAACGAAAAGGCTCATAGGCCTTTCATGCCAGAGGTGGGCAAGGTGTGACCTATGAGGTCTGATACACTGCTTATTTTTGCAAATGAGGTTTGATTGCAACAACCAGTTAGTTCTGCACTGTCTGGGTCTCTACTGTGATACAGAGGCAGAATTGAAAAGCTGCAGACGAGGGTGTCAGGCCTACATGGTTGAAGTAATTTACATCACCTGGCCCTTTAAGAAGACATATGCCAACCAGTGCTTTTTGTAAAATGAGAGGAAATGCCAGGAGTATTTTAATTTTAAAAGCTGTATTGCTCAAACTACTCTTTATTTTTCCAAAGAAACACCTACGCCTCAGAGGAAAGGACTTCGGTCAAGTGCTTTGCGACCAAAGAGACCAGAAACACCAAAACAAACTGGCCCTGTCATTATTGAAACCTGGGTAGCAGAGGAAGAGTTGGAACTATGGGAAATCCGGGCATTTGCTGAGAGGTAAAGAAACACTTGACACAAAGTCAGATACTTGAAGATTTTATTATTTCAGAATTTAAAAATTGTCACTTTAATAATTTATGCAGTGCATTCTAGTTAATTTTACTCCACCTTTGTTCTTTTGTTTTTCAAGACAGGATCTTGGTATGCAGTTCAGGGTGGCCTTGAACTCGCAGAACTTCCTGCCTCAGCCTCCCAAGTGCTGGGATTTACAGGCATGCACCACCATAGCCTGTTTCTGCCTTTGGATTTTTAAGCGTTACCTGAGGAAGGTCTTAATTTGTGTTTCTTTTTATTGGTTCTGGGCATTGAACCTGGGCTGGGGCCTTCACGCTGAACTACATTTCCAAACCTGTTTTTATTTTTGAAACAAGACCTCACTCAGTTGTCCAGATTAGCCTCAATGTTTCCAGCATTCTAGAGGCCTGGAATTTAAAAGGTCTTCACTGTGGCACTTTGTGGCACTCATTTGGTTCTAATTATCTTAAATGTTTATTTTAAAATAGAAACAATTTCATGCTTTTGTATCCAGTGGTCTGAGGACTTGTTTTGTAAAAGACAATTTTTTGAAGAGCTAGGGGGGGACTGGTTTGGGGGTAATTCAAGCCATAACGTTTATTATTACTTTGTAACATATGCAGTTATCATTGTTATAACACATAATGAAACAGTGCAGAAGCACTGGCAGCCCTGAGGGTCTAATGCTACTGCTGATCTGACAGGAAGTGGAGCTGGAGGCCAACACAACTCAGCCAGCTGCTATAAGTACAGATGTTGCTTCTGTTCTCACCCACTGTGGCTGGCCTCCTGCTGCTCTGCTCCATTCCTAATGGCTCTCTAGGGACGGCCTGAGAGCTTAGCGAATTAAAATGGCTGCTTAGGCAGACACAGGGACCAGGTTCCAAGTTCTCCCACCACCCGAGCCCTGCCCCCAGGGCACACTGAGGCAGCACCTGAGACTGGGTATGGTGGTACGGGCCTATAATCCCTGCTCTTGGGAAGCTGAAAACAGAAGGATCAGTACAGGTCTGATCTGTGTAGTGAGAACCCATAGATCCTGTACTAAGAACATTAAAAAGAAAAGGAAAATGAGCAGCCTGGTGGGCCTCTGTGACCTGGGATTAGGGACACCATTTTGTGATATAAATATCAAAACATCTCACTATTAGATGCCAGATGTCTGATCACTTGGTTTCTGATAAGTGGCCTGTTTTTTGTTGCAGAGTGGAGAAAGAAAAGGCCCAAGCAGTTGAGCAGCAAGCCAAGGTTAGTGCCCAGAAGGTGGCAGTGGACTTCCTGCTATAAGTGAGGCCACCTCACAACTGTGGTTGTTTCCTAGTAGGATACCTGCCAGGCGTCGAGCTTACCTTTTTAGTCAAATTCATGCGCACCAAAACACAGAAATCTGTATATTCCTGTGGGGTTATTTATAAATATTTCATTACTTAAAAGTAGCTTCAGGGGCTGGGGGGGTGGCTCAGTGGAATAAGTGCTTCCCTGGCAAGCTCAAGGGCCTGATTTCAATCCCCAGTTCTGCCAAAAAAAAATAAAATTCTCTTCTCAAAAATAGCTTCAGTGGATATAGCCCAGTGATACAGTGTTTGGTTAGCATGTGGTAGGGGTCTCTGCTCAATCCCTAGCGCTGAGAAAAGCAGACACACAAACAAGAAATTGATTATACTAAGGCTGGTGAGATAACTTAGTGGATAACTTAGATAACTAAGCCCCTCCTTAGCCAAACACAGGGACTGAGCTTCAATCCCTGACACCACATGCCACACCAGCCACCCAGTTCAGGTGTGGTGGTGCACACCTGTAATCCCAGTGTGCTGGGGAGGCTGAAAACATGAGGATCACTACAAGTCCAAGCTGCATAGTGCTACCCTATACTAAATACATCAAAAAATAAAATAAATGAAGAAATTGTACTAAAACTGTATGAAAGTTGCAATTGTTTTGTTTTTCAGTTACTATAGATTCTCACGTTCAAAAGGACAATTTTGCATTCTATATCTATCATAGGGAATTTACCCTAAATCCCAATTGCCTGGTCATAGTGTGGAATGGTACTGTACTGGGGCTGAAAGCCATAGGCACGGTGCTACTGAGCTACACCCTTACCTCTTACTTTTCTCTTCTAAGAGGTCTCCCAGGCTACCCTTGAGCATGAGCTTGACATCTTCATACCTCCCAGATAGCTGAGGCCGCAGGCGTGTACCACTGTGCCCAGGTGCCTGCCTGTTCTGTTTTCTGTTTTATTGGTTGTATTCTGTCATTTTTACAGTGTAACTTAGTGTATTTCTTTGTGTTTTGTTTTGTTTTTTTGGCGGAACTGGGGATTGAACTCATGGCCCTTGCCAGGGAAGCGCTTATTCCACTGAGCAATCTCCCCATTCCCCTTTGTAAAGTTTTTGATGAATACTTATTTTTAAATAGCTCACATTTAGCAGTTTTGAAGGTATAGCTTCCAGGTAAATCAGTATTAAGTATGGGAATATTTTTGGTTGGCTGTTTGCCTTCGGGGTGCTGAGACTTGAACCCAAGGACTCCCTCATGCTTGACAAACAGTCTAGCCCTGAGCTACATCTCCAGGGTTGTTAATTTTGAAGTAGTGTCTCACAGAGTTGCACTCTGCACTCACATGTATGAATATTGCCTCAGCTTTCCACAGTGCTGGGATTACAGGTGTGGATCACTACACTGGGCTACCTTTTTCAGTTGTTTTTTTTTCGAACAGGGTCTCACTATTCAGCTCAGATTCATGATGTCCCTTGTGTCTCAGCTGCCGTAGCACTAGGATTCCAGGCATGCACCGCCACTCCCAGTTTCAGGGGCAGCACAGCATCTGATGCTGGGGATCAAACTCTACCTTACACTTGTTAGGCACATACTTATGCCATGGAGCTCTTATCTTCCCAGCCCTGGGTAGCCTTTTTAAACTTGATTCAGTTAGCTGATGTTTCATAAGTGTCTAGAACTAAAGTCCTTGTGTTATGAGGAAATAAGAGGTCATGTGAAAAACCTTACCCTGTATGTAGGCGAACAGGAGGAGTAGAGTACTTGGGTAGTGATGATGTAGACCATCAAATTGCAATAGCAGAAGGTGGCATGGCATGGGAACTTGGCCTTAGACATATTAGCTCTTTCCTGAACTGTCTATTTAGCCTGGCACCAATTACACAACCTCTGTGAATTTTGGTTTCCTTATATTTAGAGTTATAGTATCAGCAATATTATGGAGCTAAGAGGGACAGTAAATATAATAATGAAGATAAAGCATATGTCATCAGGTTTGCAATAAATCCTACCTATTGCTTGTACCTGTATAAACTTGTGCTTGTCAGATCAGTATGGATATGCTATTGGAAAATTGCAGCAGTTTGTACTAAAGAGGTGTACAGATTATCTTTTTTTTTTTTTTTTTTTTTCCCCCCTGTGGAACTGGGGATTGAACTCAGGCCCTTGCGTTTGCCAGGGACAGATTATCTTTAACATGTAGTTTGTTTTTCTTTGTTTTAGTCCTGGGAATCAAACTCAGGACCCAGTACTTACCAGCTAGGCTCTGTGCTATTGAGCTATATCCCTGGCCCTAACTTAAAGTTTTAACTGTCATATTATACCATTCTCTGTAAAATAATCTAATGTGTTTTTCTCCTATTTAAACTGAATATTAAGTATAGAAAAATTGTTCTAGTATTTCCCCTTAACTGGTTGCTAGCCTGACTAGCAATATTAAAGAGTAGGATGCTCTATGACTAGATACATTAATGTACTACAGTAAGACAAACTTTTGGAGCTCCAATCACATACTGTCTGCTCTAAATTCTACCACTGAGCAGCATGGTATTCCTCTTTTGAGATATACTTATCTACATCTCTGTTGTTTTCACTCTGAAAGTTGAGGTATTTGTAGCAGCCAGAAAAATTCTACTATTTTCAGTTTTCTGTGAACACCTTAGTACTTATAATGAAATAAATGTGATGTAAACACATGGAAAGCATCACATTCATCAGAAAATTAAAGTCAAGAGTAGATGTATATAGTCACATTTTCTCATAAGAAGTGAAACACCAGCTGGGCATGCTAGTGAATGTCTGTAGTCTCAGCACACAGGAGGTTGAGGCTGGAGGAGCACCATGACTCTGAGCCAGGATGGGCTACATAGTGAGTTCAAGGCTCGTCGAACTACATAGCAAAGCAAAGCAAAAGGCAGAGCCAGAGAAATTGTGACTGCTCTATATGTAGAACTCTTGGTTTACATTTACCCTCCCTTGACTTCTTTAGAAACGACTGGAGCAGCAGAAGCCCGCAGTCATCGCTGCTTCCACCGCAGCTCCCACAAGCAGTGCGCCCAGCACTGTCTCTCCAGCTCAGAAAGTTATGGTGGCCCCCATCAGTGGCTCAGTTACTCCTGGAACTAAAATGGTACTGACTACCAAAGTTGGATCTCCAGCAACAGTTACATTCCAGCAAAACAAGAGCTTCCATCAGACTTTTGCTACATGGGTTAAGCAAGGCCAGTCCAATTCAGGTACACAGCCATAATGACATAAAACATTGCTTTCATTCAGGAAAAAGAATTTTCAATTCTTTACTTACTAGAGTGAAACATTTCTTTTTTTTTTTTTTTTTCTCAGCCCCCCCCTGAGGGTCGGCTGGTGTGCTATGTGGTGCCGGGGATTGAACTGCAGTCCCCTGTGCCTACCTAAGCAGGCGCCTTAGACTGCTGAGCTATCTCACCAGCCCTACAGTATATCATTTCTTGAGAAAATTGTCTTCCCTATGCAGCTGTTTGACCAAATAAGCTGTGACCATTGGTTTCTTACAGATAATATTCATCATATTACATTAGAAAAGCTCTTCTCTTACATTATTTCACCTATAACATCTACATAGTTCACTTTGGGTGGAGAGAAATGTTTTTATTAAAAATAAAGAAATAGCCACATTTCATGCATTGGCTCCCTTCCTAGAAGTCACTACGTTGCTGGTTATTTTAAATCTGAAGCTTATTAAATGTCTTATACCCCATTAGCCACCAGCACAGCTGCCACCTCTGCTCCAACCATTGCCAGCACAGGGCAGACGTTCCACATTACAGGCAGCCCAGTCACTATGGCAGGAAAAGTAATTACCAAACTGCCACTTCCTGCAAACAGCAAGATTGTCGCTGTAAATGTGCCCGCAGCACAAGGAGGTAAGGGAAATGGGAAGAGTCTACATTCACATTCGCCAGATCATGCTGTCGCCATTATTCCATTTCCTGTTCACTGATCTCAGTCCTCGGATCTCACATTCTGTGTAGTCCACTACAAACCTGCCACATGTGGCATCTCAGAAACCAAGCCACACTTACTAGCGTCCTTAAATAGGATGCTTGCTCATCATTTCCTCATCTTTTTTCAAGGCGTCGTTCAAGTACAGCAGAAAGTCCTGGGTATCATTCCATCGAGTGCAGGTACAAGCCAACAAACCTTCACTTCATTCCAGCCCAGGACAGCGACGGTCACAATCAGGCCTAATACCTCCACCTCTGGCACAGCCACAAGTACATCACAAGTAAGAGTTCTCTGCTGCAGGCACTGTGACAAAGTGTGGAAGTAATGGGGAAAATCCATTCATTATTATATGAAGTATTCATTTTTAACATTTCCTTAATAGTATGTTAGCATAGTTTAATAATAACTATGTTCTGGTGTTTTATAAGAAAATCTATACATAAATCAATGGACAGTACTGGTTCATGCAAGGAAATGTGCTGTGTAGCCTAGTTAGGAAATAGAATAAACGATACAGTTTGGAATACTGTAACCAGTTTGTTATCAGCTGGTATTCACAGTTATTAAATATATTGAGCTGTGGTATTAATTTTATGGAAAAGATTTAAAGTTTTGCAGACATGATAATGCTCTACCGATTGAAGTAACATGCTCTGTAGACTCCCTCTTCAAGCTGAAAGAACGTTTGACTCCTTGGCTCCTTCTTGCTCTCTGGGTTGTAGATATAGATTGGAACTTCAAGAAAATAGGGCTCAGCATTTTCCTGGGAGCAGAACCCTGCTGAGGGATGGTCTTGCCTGTCAGTTTGCAGGCTCTTAGGTGCCAATGATGAGAAATTTCATACGATCTTATTGGAAGTAAATTAAATTTGTTCTCAAAATTTTATTATTATTCTGATGCTTAATATAACTAAAATGTTTAAAATCTATGAGCCTCTTTTATAGACATTTTTATCACTATAGAATGTTTAAAGATCTCATGTTCTAAGACCATCATAGTTTAATTTTTTAAAATATTTTAATTCATTATCCTTTGTGTCATTTATAGGTAATCACAGGGCCTCAGATCCACCCTGGTATGACAGTGATTAGAACACCCCTTCCACAGCCGGCACTAGGAAAGGCGATTATTCGGACACCTGTGATGGTTCAACCAGGTATTCACCCACCAGTATTATCATTTTTTCATGTAAACAGCTGGTCTTAGAGAATCTGTATTACTCTGTATCTGGCCTATAGAAAATGCCAATTTTAATTAATAATTTAAACTGCTAGATTGCTTTCTTTTTCTTTTTTTTTTGTATTTTAGGGAAGGATCTACATGGTGTTTAGGGTCTCACTACTAGATCCAACTCATAGTGATCCACATATTTACAGCCTCCCAGGAGCTGGGATTATAGGCCCACACCACCATGCCCAGTCTCAATTGCCATCTCATTGCACTCCAGGCCCAGGCTTTGAACCCCCAGCCCCTGCTTGCTTGCAGGCACTTTAATCCGCTGAGCTGTTTGGCTGCCTCCCTCCTCCCCTCCCTTTCCCCCCTCTAAATTTCTAAATTTCTGTATCTTGCATCCATATTTTATTCTTGGCCTTGCCAATAAGGGAAAAATATGCTCACCAAAAATGTAGAAGAGGTTTGGGGAGATGGCTCATTAGAATAAGCGTTTGCATGGCAAGTGCAAGGGCCTGAGTTCAATCCACTGTTCCACAAAAAAAGAAAGAAAGAAAGAAAGAAAGAAAGAAAGAAAGAAAGAAAGAAAGAAAGAAAGAAAGAAAGAAAGAGAAAGAAAGGAAAGAAAGAAACTAAAAAATACAGAATATAGGTTTGAATAATTCCAGTAAAAAGAAAGAATGTTTGTGTAGCAAAAGATAGTAATACAATGAAACAGCTAGGAAATATGTAAAATACAGTATGAAAACAGATTTTGAAGGAAATGGCAAATAGTCATGTATCATAATTAGTGGGAATAGATTTAAGCTATTGTATTTAAAAGTTAAGGGCTCTAAAGATTTTTTTTCCCCCTGTATTTAAGACAGGCTCTACAGGGTCTCACTACATAGATCTTAGTAAACCTTTTCAGTTCAGCCTCCCAAGCACTGGGATTATAGGCATGTGCCACCATGCCCAGTCTCAATCACATCTCTGTGTGCCTGATGGCAGGACTAGCGCTGCACATAAGGGATCCACCCCCAGCCCCTGCATTCTGCTGAAGTAGGGGCTTTAGTCCACTGATCTATCAGGCCAACCCCCTTAAAGAGTTTTTTTTAAAAATCTCTATATACACATGAGAAACTACCTAAAAATCAAATTGTAAGCAAAGCTTTAAAAGGTAAACAAAAAGGTCGTCAAAGATAATGATACATAATAAATAAATTTTTCTATTTAATTTTATTTACTTATTTATTGAATACAAACTCACTCTGGCAGTTTAGACTTGTAGTGATCTTCCTGTCTCAGCCTCCCCAGTGCTGGGATTATAGGCATGCACAACCACTTCTGGTTTCTAAACCAGGATGGTGCACTCCAGGTTCTACACTGGCATGCCATAGAGTAGGGATCAAATTCAGGTCTTTGTGCTTGCCAGGCAGGTTCTTAGACCACTGAGCTATTTCCTTAGCCCCAAAGATAATGGTATAAAGGCCAAAGAAATAATGAATGAATGCTCAGTAGTAGCCCTACTAATAATGGACAGTAGAATTCAGTGTTTACAAAAAGAAAGAAAAAAGCAATTATGTCATAGAATTTCATTTTAAATTTACTAGAAGCCAGGCCTGATGGTGTTCACCTGTAATCCCAGCATTGAGAAAGCTGATTCAAGAGGCTCCCTTTCCAACTGGAGTAATCAAGTGATCAGTTTGCCTGGGCAAACTGGTGAGTCTAAGGTCAGCCTGATGCATAGCAAAACCTTGTCTTAAAAGAAGTTATAATAATAATTAATTAATTAATTATATTTTTGGGGCCGGGGAAATGGCTCAGTAGAATAAGCACTTCCCTGGCAAGTGCAAGGGCCTAAGTTCAATCCCCAGATCTGCCCAAAATAAAAAATAAATAAATAAAAATAAATTAATTACATTTTAAATAAATTGGCTTAAAGCCAAAGATTACATTGAAAATATAAAGTATCTTGAGTTCTTATGTATCAGGTATTATTAAAGTACCTATGAAAACTATGTAACAATGAGACATTAACCAAGAGTGTAGGAGACTACTGTGTACCATTTTTGTGTCCTAAGGAATGTGTAGTCATTGTAAATACTAAGAGGCTATTTTTGGAAACATAGTCTCTGAGTTACAGCTCAAATCCCTAATAAACTCCAAAGAACTAGAAATGTGTAATAGCCACACTTTTTGGAATAAAAATAGAAATCAGTATTTTAAGTTATAATACTAATAACCATTGCTTGTTCAGAAATATTTAAAAGATATATGTTCTAATATTTACAGTACAGAAACTCAATATGTAATTAAAAGCAAATTATATAATAACAATTTTTTTTTTTTTTTTTTTTTTTTTTTTTTTTTGCGGAACCTGGGATTGAACTCTGGCCCTTGTGCTTGCCAGGGAAGTGCTTATTCTACTGAGCCATATCCCCAACCCCTCAAATAACAATTTAAATCAACATTGAAGCTAAACCCAGAGGTAGACACAACATATTTAACAAGCATTTGAATACCTACATTAGGTAGTTTAAATACACTGTAACAAAAATTCATATTTTTTTCATATTCTTAAATCTATACAGAAGCTAGAAGTCTTTGAAAGGTACCAAAAAAATAAAAAAAATAATAAAACAAAAAAAGGCAGGACCATTGAAATAATCTATTACTATATAGCAGGTCTATTTACCAGTTTCTTTAAAACAGGGTACATGGTGCAGTCCTCACTATGTAGTCCAGGCTGGCTGCACACTCATGGCACTCCTGTGTCAGCCTTAGAGACCTGGATTCCCGTGTGCGCTACCACACCGAATCTACAAGACTGGTCTGGAGTTATGCAAGAAAAACGGCCACTTCACAGAGTTGGGAATGAATGATCAAGTACAGTAAGCGTAGAAGAAGCTTTTTTGTTGTTGTTTTTTAAATCTAAAGGGAATTCTGTGTAGTTATCTTTGCCTTAAGACATCCTGAATTTTCACTACTTAGAAACCAAATCTATTTTTATTTATTTATTTTTTTAATGTATTTAGAACAGTGTCTACAGGGTCTGTCTACACACATAGGACTCATACTGATTCTTCCTATTTCTCAGCCTCCTAAGCGCTGGGATTACAGGAACACACCACCACACCCAATCTCAGTTGCTGTCTCATACCCCCAACCCTGGGGGTGGGGAGGGCCATCCAGGCCAGCTAAATTAATATCGAGGCATAATTAAATACTATACTTATAAATTCAAAGTCTCAATAACTCATATCCAAGAAAGAGATTTGAAAAGTTGCCATAATATTCCCTACTAAGCAGAATTTCTGTCATCCTTGTTTGATGGGGTAAAATTCTTTAAAATGAGTAAGGAACAAATAATTTCCTAAAATAGTTCCTAGGTACAGGCGGAAGGATTCATCAAATATTTTCTATTTATTTTGCAGACTTAGTACAATTATTTTCTGAAATATGGCATTTTTTCCGGTTTTCTTATTTTAACAAAAAGCAGTCTTTTGTAGTTAAGCAACATTTATCTCAGGATTATTTCAGTTGATGTTACAGAGATGTTAAAATTCAATATTTATTCTGTTTTAAAACTTAATAGTTATTTAGTCAGGTAACCAAAAGATAACCAATGTAAAGAAGAAAATAAAATTTATTGATATTAAGTGATAATATTCTTAGAAAACTGAAAATTTTCGTAGAATTTCCTATGAACTATAAGCACTCCTAGTAGCCTAGGTGTGTGGAGCCTTTGCTCCTTTTGGTCCGGTAGCTGTGGTCACATGGGTCTGGCATGCATATGTGAATCCGGAGCTTCCAGACACCAGTCTTCTGGGATTTTGCCACTTTTCCTCCTGAAGTCTTTAAGTGCAGTGAAGAAATGGGGTTTACGTGGTGCATTGCCTAACTGCCACTCAGCCTTGTAGTATTTGATGTCCATTAGCCAAAGTCTACCTTTAAATAATGAGTTCTGGGGGTGGGATGGGTGTGATAGCAGCTGACTCTGAGACAATGTATAAACTTCCATTGAATTTTTCTATAATGTCGGTAGTAATATTATCCCCACTTAATAGATGAAGAAAACTCTGAATGTTGCCTAATTTCTCAAAGTATTAAGCTGAGTAGGACATAAGCAAAATTTGTCTGATTTCTGATTCCTGTACTAGTTTATTTATTGAACAAATGCACATTGTACTGTGGCCTGTTGGGGGCCTGAGCCACAGTAGTTGTGAACTAATCAGACAGTCACTGCCCTCATGAAACTTACAGCCTAGGGGAAAGGGAGTTAATAGCTGGGTAAATTCTTGTATCCATCAGGCCATGAGATAACTCAGCCAAGTAAGCACCTGGGCAGGGGCTGAGTGGGCTTTGATCCCAGTCCCACTTGGTGCTGGCTGTGCCCTTGGGCACACTGAGCCTGGGACTGAGTCTGGGCGTGGTGGCGCATGCCTGTAATCCCAGCACTGGGGAAGCTGAAAAACAAGAGAATTGCTACAAGTCTGATCTGCATAATGAGACCCTGTACCAAATTTTATATATGTATAAAAAATATAATTTATATAATTGTATGCAATAGCACATAAATGTTGCATGTAATGTGTCAACTATAAATACCTTCCTTGGGAATTGGAGCGGTATTGAAGAGCTCATGTTTAGGAATGATACTTGTAGTGAAAAATCTGAGGAAATGAGCGCTATCCCACTTTCAGGGGAAAGATTGTCCCTTCCAAGTATTATAGAAACAAAGCTGGGATGGGCATGGGCAGGATGCTTTGAAGGAGAGCAGGGAGGCAGCCAGGAGGACAGGGCAGGGAGAGGACAGGGAAGGGTAGGTGGAGCCTGTCTCGGGCCTGTGCACAGATCACACTCGCGTGGCCCTCTTTCCAGTACCACATTGGTCTTTCTCAGCAGCATCTCTAATGCTAATCTAAAAGTAGTTCATACAAGGTAGACTATGGGAATAACAATTGTACAATGAGTACTTTTTATCGATGCTTAGGATAGCTCTGTGTCTGTCTAGGCAATCACCTGAAAGAATAACTTTTCATGTACCGCCCCTAGCACTGTGGCATGCATGAATGTAATTTTGGGGCCCAGAGACCCTCAAATTTTTTTAAGACCCTCAAATTTAAAGCACTTGATCATTGTGTCTTTTGAGTTATCTTGAACAAATGGATGAGAAAAGTTTAAAAGAAGGCATAACAGGGCCTAGGGAGTTAGCTCAGTAGAATAAGCACTTGCCTGGCAAGCATAGGGTCCTGAGTTCAATGCCTGGTAACACACACAAAAAAAGGCATAAAAACGAAACAGTATTTGGCAATTGTTAAAGCTTATTTTTGTAAAGTCTATGGAGCATGATACCAAAGAAAATTACGCAGATAAATATAATTAAAGAGGCATTATAGGCCAGGCATGGTGGTGCACCTCTATAATCCCAGCACTTGAGAGCTAGTGGTAGGAGGATCACTGAGTTTTTGGCTACCCTCGGCTACATAATGAGTTAAGGCCAGCCTGAATGACATAGCAAGACACTGTCTCCCACCAAAAAGAAAATTGGAGGTACTATATAGGAGAATTTGCTGGGCTGGGGAAATGGCTTAGTAGAATAAGTGTCTCTCTGGAAAGCGCAGGGTCCTGAGTTCAGTCCCAGGTACTGGAAAAAAAAAATGCTGTGTGACAAAGTTGTTCTTTTAAATAGTAAATCATACTAGAATAATAATTGACTTGTTCAGGGAAAAAAAATTGAGTTATACTGGAGAGTAGAACAATTGGCTTATTGTTGGGGGAATATGTCTCATAACAGAGTATATGATAATCTAGAACATTCTTGTGAGTACGTATCTAATGAGAGAATGCAAGAATACAAGAGAAAGGGGCCAGGGAGATGGCTTAGTAGAATAAGTGCTTCCCTGGGGAGGGCAAGGTTCTGAGTTCAATCCCCAGTTCTGCCAAAAGAAAAAAATTAGAGCTTTATAAGCAAAATTAAAGCCCCCTGCCCCCCCAATGATCTATTTGGCCACATAAATATTTAGAGATTTAGAAGTAAATAAAATTAAAAATAGAAAAAATACACAAAATATAGCATAGAGCAGGAAGTATAGCTCAGTGTTTCAGCATTTACTGACCAGGTGCATATCCCTGAGATGAAAAATGTACAATGGTAAAAGCACAGAAATGGGCCAACATGAGGAGGGACCTTAGAGTTCAGTGATGAAGCCCATGAGTTGGAACGGTTTTGAATACTCCTTTCTGTTGTAAATGAGGAAATTCAGGCACTGATGCTCTGAGATCATTTCTGATTGCTGGGATGTTGCAGGGTTCAGTGAAATAGGCACTCAGTAAAAGTGTAAATTAGAATAGTGTTTCTCAATATTCTAATGAACTCAATATTTTGTGAACCCATTCTGAGGCAATCATTAGAAACATAAAAATTTGCAAGCAGTGATTTCGCCCTACATTATTTTAACAAAGAAGTTGTTTTTTGTTTTTGTTTTTGGTGGTACCAGGGATTGAACTCAGGACCTTGCACTTATTCCATGGAGCTATCTCCCTGGCCCCTCCCCCCCTTTATTTCCTTTACTGTATTTCTAAGAAAGCTGCCATAAAATGACATCTTTGCATACTCTGTCTTTCCTGTCTTCATTGGGATCTGGTTTATAGAAAGAGTACTGGTTTTTCCACTGTACTCTGGTCTGCAGAAGCTGGCTCATGGCTGTCAGGAAGCCTGATGGAAACACACTTTCATGCAGGCAGGTCCATCAGGAGTGGGCCTCTGACTGCATCCATGGGCAGCCAGTGTCCCCGCATCTTTGAAAACTGGAAAGAATACATTCATCTGAGGTGTTGAGTTATTTTAATTGAGGGTGCTGCCCAGGACACATGGGCATTCAGGACGTTTGCTGTTTGTCCAGGTGCGCCTCAACAGGTGGTGACGCAGATTATCCGAGGCCAGCCGGTTTCCACTGCAGTGTCTTCCCCGAGCACAGCTTCCTCCTCACCTGGTCAGAAAGGCTTAACCTCAGGAGCACCCACTCCAAGTCCACCGTCCTCAGCCCCACAAGCCCCTCGCCCTCAGCAAGGACAGGTGAAGCTCACGATGGCTCAGCTCACGCAGTTAACACAGGGCCACGTAAGTAATACGACTTCATTTAACTCCAGAGGCCATTTTATTCTTGATGGAAGTTTTAACATGTACTTATTTTGTTAGCTGTAAGATTTTTCTAGTGTGTTTATTTTGGGTGGTTTTTTTTTTTTTATTTTTTCTAATGCTGCTGAGGCTCATCCTGGTCTTCATGCATAGTTGATAAGTGCTCTACCCCTGAATTACATACCCAGCCCCTATTTTGCTAAGTTTTAAGTGGTGTTTATTGGCCAGGTGTGGTGCCACATGGTTGTAATCCCACTCTCGGAAGCCAAGGCAGGACATTATAAGTTCAAGCCTAGCCTGGGCAATTTAGCAAGACCTGGTTTCAAAAAATAAAGGGGCCAGGGATGTAGCTTGGAACAAACACTCTAGATTTAATTTTCAGAATCAAAAAGGAAAAACAAGGGGCCAGAGAGATGGCTCAGTAGAATAAGTGCTTGCCTGGCAAGCACAAGGGCCTGAGTTCAATCCCCGGTTCTACCAAAAAAAAAAAAAGAAAAAGAAAAAAAAAGATACTTATTTTAGAAAATGGCTTCCTAGAATCAAGAATAAAATGAATCCCAACTATAGAGTGATTGAGTAGAATTAGTTATATCAATATAATATGTAATCCTTTTAGCCACCCAAATTGTATTAGTTGGTCAATTTTCGTGAGAAAAATAAAATTTGAGTACCTTAAGCTGCTTCCTTGAAACATGCAATATTTTTATCAAGCCTGCCACTATTGAGCAATAATTGCAGTTTCTTTAAAATCTTTAAGAGATTTTATGTGGAACTTCATAAGCTGATTTTTGTTTATTTTGTATTTTAGGGAAGGGTCTACAGGGTGCTCAGGGTCTCACTACTAGATCAGATTCATAGTGATCTGCCTGTTTACAGCTTCTCAAAAGCTGGGATTATAGGTTAGCACCACCATGCCCAGTCTCAATTGCCATTTCATTGCACCCCAGGGCTAGCACAGCATGCCCAAGGATGTAACCACCTGCCCCTGTGCCTGCTTGCAGGCACTTTAATTTGCTGACCTAACACTTTACACAGAGGTTCAGAGGATCACAAATACTATTAACAGGAGGGTGTGTGCCTCTCTGCTGTCCGAGTTACTGTGATGCCTTACTAATGAACAAAGAGAAGCCACTAGGAGAGAGTAGAATAATACCTCTGCTGGAGTATGCTGCACCTGATTCGGTGGCCTTGGGGGTCACTTTGGAAAGTATACGCCTTTCAGAAAGAGCAGTGGGTCAGCTGAATGTATGTGAAAAACCATGAAACTGAGCCATCGCCTCATTATGTAGATTGACTCAGTGCTAGGAGGATAAAAGGCAGACTATCATACTTTCAGAGATTACAATGGATTATCTTCATGATTATCTCAAAACAGAAAACACTAACACAAAGGGAAAGATTTATATATTCACCTTATTTAAAAATAAAAATTTCAAGCCAGGTACAATGGCACACACCCATTATGCCTGCCATTCAGCATATTGTGACAGGAGGATCACAAGTTTGAGTCTACCCAAATGAGGCACTGTGTCCAGTTTTTTTTAAGAGCTGGAGATTTAGCTCAGTGGTAGAACTTTTGCCTAGCATGTGTGAGGCCCTGGTTCAGTCCTGACTACTGCCAAAAAATAATAGCAGCAACAAATAATATGCATGAGATTAATCTAAGGTTAAATCTCCAAAAAAACCTAGAATCAAAGCCAGGCAGTGGCACATGCCTGTAATCCCAGCATTCGGGAGGCTGAGACAGGAGGATTATTGTGAGTTCAAGACCAGCCTGAACTGCATAGTGAGACCCTGTCTCAAAAAGACTAAATAAATAAATAAACAAACAACCTAGAATCAGCAAATAGGAGCAGAATCATCTGTGACATAAAATGGATAGGAATGTAACTTGCTCCCCCCATTTTGAAAACCGTGTGAGGTGCTGGGGAGATAGCTCAGTAGAATAAGTGCTTTCCTGAAAACCATATGATTATTACCTAGGACAGTTTCAGATGTGCGTGCCTCTCAGGTCTCAGTTCTCCTTCTAGAGACCTCCATGGAGAACACTTGTGTGCACCAAGATAATGTTATATAAATATTCATACAGCATTTTTTATAAGTCACAGTTTTCCCTGACACCACATGTCATGCAGGCGCTGCCCCCAGGCACACTGAGCCAGACCAGGTGTGGTGGTGTATGCCTGTAATCCCAGCACCAGGGAGCAAAAAACAGGAGGATCACTATGAGTCTAAGATGAATGCCCATAGGCCCAGCACTTGGGAGGCTGAGGCAGGTGGATCACAGTGAGTTTAAGGCCAGCCTCAGCTACATAGTGAATTCAGGCCATTTTGAACTACCCTAGTCAGATCCTGTCTCAAAAAACAAAATAAGTGAGGGGGAATATAGCTCAGGGACATAAGTGCCTGCCTGGCAAGCACAAAGTCCTGAATTGGATCCCTGGTGTGTAAGTAAGTGAGTAAATAAATAAATACATAAATAGATTTTTAGAAATACAGAATTAAAGATACATATAAGATGTATTTTATATCCTGGAAACAACCCAGATGCCCATCAACTGAAAAATGTATAAAAAAAGATGCGGTATTTTTGCACAATGAAGTATTATTCAGCTATAAAACAGGATAAATTTGAGTCTTTTGTTTGGTGAATTGGATGCAACTAGAGAACATACTCTTTAGTGAAATAAATCAGACCTGCATGTGCAAACATTGTATTGTCTCAGTGTGAGAACCTTAAAGAGAAAATGGAATCTGAAGGGTACAGTAGACCATAGTAAAAGGAAATGAACTTACTCTAAAGGAGTTACTGAGTTGAGGAGGAGCACAGGAGATGGAGTGGAGGAAAGATTAATGTATGTAAGCAGGATGGTTTGGACAACTGAACTGTGCATTTCTGCTGCTCTATGGAAAGAAACAGTTAATACTTTAATTTGTTTCCTTTTTTTTAATTGTTACTCCTTTTTGTCTTCTTAATTTCTTATACATTTCTTTTTGTTCTTCCAATTTTACATGAATATATCTGGTAATGTGAATAACTGTTGGAAGACAACACTGTATTATAACAAATACTGTGAAATTCATATTACTTTGTTAAGTGAAAATCTATCACTTGTAATTTTTTGTTTGTACTCTCTGTATAATAATATATATAACAATACTTTACATTAATATATGTATATTATTTATTATATATGATATATTATTATTGCATTTGTATGAAATTCAGAAATAGGTTAAACTAACCTGTGTTGCACAAAACTTCACCTGGGAGTGTGGGCCCAGGTCCGAGACACCATTTCCCTTCCACTGTGTTTATAAAAGGGGCTCCTGCACTGGGAATGTTCCACACTCCTCAGAGTACAGACCTGTTGGAGCCTGTGAAGAGGCATGCTGTCTGTTGCCATAGAAGTGTGGCAGTGCTCACCCCTGGGCCTGAGGGCATTCTTTCAAAATTGTATTTTCGAACGTGAATTTTAAATGTGTTTTAGAGAACCAAAAATAATTAAGTTTGAGAGACTCCTGAGTGTGTCAAGCTCAGTACAGAGAGTACATTACATTCATTTTCACCACTGGTTAATGTATTGGTTGCTTTTCTTTCACATTTTAGTTCTCTGACAGATTCCAGCAGTCAAGCTTATAGTTAATAATGCACAGATTAAGGGGAATTCAGTCATAGCCAAGGCCTGCTCTTACACTTCATTAATGTCTGCTGGGCCCGACACTTGTTACTGACGAACTCTAAATCACAGAAAACTGGCTCCCTACATCTGTGAAGAGAACATGTAATTCCATACACTAGTTGGAAGTTACCTTTTGGTAGAGAAGCATATTCCAAGAACCTATGTTGGAAAAAACAGATAGGAAAAGAGCATTTTTTTCCCACCACAAAATTTGAGCCTAGGCATGTTGGAGTCAAATCTGGAGTCTCCTTACTGCTGCTGTTGGGAAGGTCTGCTAGCAGAAGTCACCTGGCTGCTGGCCCTTCCCTGAGGGGCCCTGACCTTTGTAACCTGAGTTTGTTTTTTGCTGCCCTACTGGAATCAAACTCACATGCTAGACAAGTACTCAGCCCTCGCACCTGAGTTTCTCAGTTGAAAATGACTTTATAGTAATATAAGTGCTGGCTGTTTCACTAGGTCTCAAGTCCACTGTGAGAATCAAATGAGGCAATATATATGAACGTAATTTAAAAATGTAAAATATTATGAATATAAGTTGCTTAAAAATCAGAATTTGGGGCCAGCCAAATAGTTCAACAGACTAAAGCGCCTGCAAGCAGTCGCAAGGACCAGGCCAGCTGTGCTGGCCCCTGCCTCCCCAGCAGGCTGAGAAAGCAAATGAGACTGGGCATGGTGGCACACGCCTGTAATCCCAGCTCTTGGGAACCTGTAAACAGGTGTATCACTATGAGTCCAATCATGTCATGAGACCTGAACACCCTGTAGACCCTAAAATATGAAAAAAAATAGAATTTGGTAGAAATGGTCATCTTTCACTTCAGTACCTTTTTTAGATGGAGAAACTTGCATCTCGAAGAATAGTGTTGCTTGGATAAATAGAATTCACAAACTCAGTTTATTACGGTTGTGGAAAAGATGGCCATGGTCTTCACTAGGTGCAATTTACAAACAAAAGCTTTCCTGAACCCTGATACCACTGTATGTGTCTGAGCATTTGGAGAGCCAAAATTGGAACTCCGAATTGTTCTTGCCTTTCACCCACTGAATAACACCACTGCTCTTATTTAGATTATCCAAATTCTTCATGTCTGTCGTTGGATACATGGACATATACATGTAGAGATTTTTTTCTTTGTCTTAAAGGATCTTTGCACATACAAATGATTTAACTGAGGTAATTTATAGATTGTTGCTTTGAGTACTACATGTTATGTGTTTTATCCACAGGGTGGCAATCAGGGTTTGACAGTAGTAATTCAAGGCCAAGGTCAAACTACTGGACAGTTGCAATTGATACCTCAAGGGGTGACCATACTCCCAGGGCCTGGACAGCAACTCATGCAAGCAGCAATGCCGAATGGGACTGTGCAGCGATTCCTCTTCACCCCACTGGCAACAACAGCTACAGCAGCTAGCAGCACCACTGCAACTGTTTCCACAACAGCAGCAGGTAGAGCATTGAGTTTGCTGGAGGCTAGATGTTATTAGCACTCACTGCTGGGAACAGGGTAACCAGTGCTTATCTCTAGCGGGCTGTGCCTCAACCCAGTGAGCTTAGCACCTGGCCTAGCTGACCTTCATGCTTTGTTTATATACTCATGTCACCGCTTCCCATTTGTCTGTGTGCGTTTGTGTGTGTGTGTGTGTGTGTGTGTGTAAGCATGGGGTGCAAATAGAAGCTATCATAACTGTTGATGCTTTCCCAAGCCTTGTAGCCTGATGGAGCTATGAAGATAAGTTCAGGGCTGGCACATACGTCCTGTTCAGAGTATGCAGTTGAGAGCTGCAGGTTTAGATCACTTTGTTAGCCACCAGCTACACTATAAAGTAAACTAAACATCAAGTGAAGCTTGGTGCTGACATAGCTCACTTTTGGAGGTGGTGCTCTTCCTTGAAAGCCAGTCCTCTGGAGAGTTATAATGTATGAGGAGGACAGCCAGGAACAGGGATACAGCCCCCTCATCCAGGGAGTGCTGACGTGAGCATGGCCAAGCAAACCATTTTGAAAATTTCAATCTCTACTGAAATACAGAATTTCCAACTTGAGCAAAATCTCCTTCAGACTCTTTAACCACAGTCTTGTTTTCTAAAATAATGGAATTGGTTTGTCATTCCTTTCCAACAGGTTCAGGTGAACAAAAACAGAGTAAATTATCACCCCAGACACAGGTGCAGCAAGCCAAACCCCTGCCACCAGATCAGTCCGCAAGCGTGAGTCCTGCAGAAGCCCAACCGCAAACTGCTCAGCCTTCAGTGCAGCTCCAGCCCCAGCCCCAGCCTCAGCCCCAGGCCCAGGCTCAGCCCCAGCCCCAGTCCCCCGTGCAGCCTGAAGCTCAGCCTCAGCCTGAAGCTCAGCTCCAGACAGCTGTTTCTCTCATCGGCCCTTCTGAAGCACAGCCAAGCCAAGCACAGTCCGCCAACAAGCCCCAAGTTGCAGCACAGAGTCAGCCTCCAAGCACTGTCCAAGGACAGTCTACTGTGCGTGTCCAGAGCCCGCCACAGACTCGAGTACGTCCATCAACTCCATCCCAGGTGTCTCCTGGACAACAGCCCCAGGTTCAGACTACAACCTCACAACCGATTCCAATTCAGCCACACACACCTCTTCAGATACCTTCCCAAGGCCAGCCACAATCACAACCCCAGGTACAGTCTTCAACTCAAACTCTTTCATCAGGACAAACATTAAATCAAGTTACTATTTCAGCCCCACCTTGTCCTCAGCTACAAGTACAGCAACCACAGCCCCAAGTCATTGCTGTGCCTCAGCTGCAACAAGTCCAGGTTCTCTCTCAGATCCAGTCACAGGTTGTGGCTCAGATACAGGCTCAGCAAGGTGTTGTGCCCCAGCACATCAAACTCCAGTTACCTATTCAAATTCCACAAAGCAGTACTGTGCAGACTCACCAGATTCAGAATGTGGTGACAGTGCAGGCAGCCAGTGTGCAAGAGCAGTTGCAAAGGGTTCAGCAACTCAGGGATCAGCAGCAAAAGAAGAAACAGCAACAGATAGAAATTAAGCGTGAACACACCCTCCAAGCTTCTAACCAAAGTGAAATCATTCAGAAACAGGTAAAGTTTTTACGTCAAAGCAGCATGTTCAGTAGCTTGAATTATTGTGCTGTGCAGTAGACTTAGTGCTTGGCTGTATTAGGTTTCCTAAATGAGATAGTTGTTAATGCTTAAATTCAGAAGCAGCACTGGATGAACCAAAAACATCAAATGACTCAAACGGTTTGAAACTCTTCTCTTGATGTATTGTGTCAAGTGCTTCTTTGAAATATCTTTCGGGGTGTGGTGGTGCACGCCTGTAATCCCAGCACGTGGAAGACTGGGGCAGGAGGATCACTATGAGTTCTAGGCCAGCCTGGGTTACATAGGGAGTTTGAGGCCAACCTGAAGTACAAAGTGAGACCCTTTCTCAAAATACAACAACCAAAAGGAAGGAAAGAAAAAAAATGATCTGTATTTAAATAAGATGGGAAGGGTGAAATTTTGTGCTTAACTATCACTAATACAAAACTTGAAGGTTTAACAAAAATCTAAAAGCCACTTCAGGCTTTACAACACTTCATTTGACATTATCTACTTAGTTTGCATATAACAAAGACTAAACAAATTGCAGACAGACTAAATTCATTTGCATTTTCAGCCACATTTTATTTAAAAAAATTAAGTATTCTATAGCTTTCAGCCACATTTTATTAAAAAAAATTAAGTATTCTGTAGCTTAAATAAGAAGTTCCATTATACAGGGATGTTTTACAATGGCACTTTAGTGAAGTAGGGTAATTTAGATGAATTAGAATTACTCTACTATAAAACACCTATAAGACAACCTGTGGCTTACTGGAGAATTCTTTTTATCGGCAGTGTGTTCTGCTCAGCATAGGGCAGGAGTTTGAGTGTGGGTTTCAAGTGTTACCCTGTCATAAATTATCTCCCATGAACTATAACCTCATTATAATTCCTCTTTTTCCAGCTACAAGAGATTATTATAATGATAATATGGGTCATGCATGTGATTTTAAAGATGTAAGGCTGTAGCTTTCCTATGAAGTTGAAGTAATACATAACGTGTTCACATGCAGTATTGCCCAGCTTTCGGTACTCTGTAATATATAAGTTGGGAATTATTCCAATATCTACCTTCTTAATCTTTGTAAACCGGGGCCTGGGGAGCAACTCTAAAGTTAATGCCTGAGAGGAGAGCTTAACCTAAAAACAGCCTTTGGAGACTGACAGTTGTATGAAAATTCTAGCTAAGTTATTACTAATCTCATGGCAAGTTGGTTAGTCTCTCATTTATTTATAAAATTATACCTATGGTTCAATATTGTCATGAGGAATAAATAAAATATTGTCAAATACTTAACACGATAACTAGAACATGGTAAGCACCCAAGCACATTTGGTAGCTGCTAATTTAATTTCATTTGTGTCAGTAATATAAAAAGCTTGCTGTATCTTTGAAAAGCGTGTACTCTGATTTCTACTGTTGTTTTGATTGTATTTACTATAGTCGTAAAATGTGCACTTTTGGCTTTGTTCTGTTCTGAAGGTGGTGATGAAGCATAATGCTGTGATAGAACATTTAAAACAGAAAAAGACCTTGACCCCCACTGAAAGAGAAGAAAATCAAAGGTAGGGGAGAAACAGGGCCTTGGTGTATATTGATCTCTTTTCTTCAGTCTGCCATATACAAGAGTTGTAAGTTTATATATTTTTATCTTGACTGAAGTTTGCTAATTAAGGCACATTTGGGCACAAATAGTTCATGATGGGTTCCTGTTACTGTTTGCAGCTTGGCAGTCACAGAAAGTTTGTGTATCCCTCTAGGGCCATAGGGGACTCGTGTGTAAACCTTTGAGAGTGAAACATCCAGCATTACATAGGTTGTATATTTTTCTCTAGAATGATTGTATGTAACCAGGTGATGAAGTATATTTTGGATAAGATAGATAAAGAAGAAAAACAGGCAGCAAAAAAACGGAAGCGTGAGGAGAGTGTGGAACAGAAACGGAGCAAGCAGAACGCTACCAAACTCTCTGCTCTGCTATTTAAACACAAAGAACAACTCAAAGCCGAAATCCTGAAAAAGAGGGCGCTCCTCGACAAAGGCCTGCAGATCGGAGTGCAGGTAAAAGTGTTTCCTGTTGCATGTTGTGTTTCTTTCTTGACGTGCATATTTGTAGATCTTTTTTAAATGTATTTGGTACACGGTCTCATTACATATCTCGGGCTCCAAGTGATCCTCCTGTTTTCAGCCTCCAAAAGCGCAGGGATTACAGGCGAGGGCTGGGACCTGTACTGCTTATGGTGTTGGGGATCAAAGCCGGGTTCCTGAGCTTGAGCTATCTCATGGGCCCTTTGCCTTGCATATTTGCGTAAGCCTAGAATTTCAGCCTTTTTCCCCCTAAAATTTGCATTTGTGTATATGTAGACTATTGAATAAAAAGTGAGTCTTTTGAAGCAAAACAGCTTTTCTAAGTATGTATTTTGTATTTTTGTTTTTAAAAATGTTATAATTATTTTCTGGTCATTCTGAGACATTGCATTGATGAAAATGTTTAGTACTTTTTGTTGGGAAACCTTTTATGATCTGTGCCAAAAGTTATCTGGAACCCTGTTTCGTAAGTAAGATAAGGCAAGAACTAAGTGTGCCCGCTTAAAAAGATAGCTTTGCTAACTCATGAGTGATACCGTAGGGCAGCATTACAAATCTGTTGCTTTCTTAGAAAAACCCTTTAAAAAGTGAAGGAAGACATCCTTCATACATGTTTCTAAGGTTCCTTCCTCTGGTGCGAAAGAAAAGCGAGTGAACCCAAAAAACTCATTTATTGCTTGGCGCCAAAAGAGGCGGAACCCCTGAAGCCAGGTTGGAGCTTTTATTGGATTAGGCTAGGGGCGGAGTTTACATGGCGTGTGGTGACGTAACGGGCGCTGATTGGGAGAGCGTTGGCGCGCTTGGAAATTAAAAGAGGAAATTCTGAGTTGATCCTGGTTGCCTGTCGGAAGTCAGCCTCTGAGCTCTCGCCTTGCAGCCTGGCCGCCATGATGGCGTGGTAGACCTGCCACTGTGGGCATAGCTTTTTTTTTTTCTTGGCTGCTACACAGTAAGAGCTACGTTACACCTCTCTTTGGCCAGTATGACTTAATCCAAGGCCTACTCACTAAGCTACATCTCCAGCCCCCTCCCTTTTTTTTTGAAACAAGGTCTCACTGTGTTCCCAGACAGAGCTCAGGCTAGCAGGCTTCCTGCCTCCCCTTTCCAGAGGGCTGCCATCGAACGTGTCAGTACTAGCGATGTAAGTATTTCTGGAGCACAATTCTTCAGGGTGTATTTTTAGGGTTTTAGAACATTACAGTATGGATGCTCTTTGAGCTATAATTTCACTTCTAGAAATTAACCTAAACGATGAAGCAAGCCATTCACAAAAGTTCTGATAGTAACAGGAATGTGCAGGTGGCCCGAAGCCCACTGAGTGGCACGGTGACTGAGCAGGGCCAGCGTCTTGTCTCGCCCCATCTTCCCTCAGCACGCTGGCGCCTAGGCCGGGGCTGAGCCTTTCAGGGTCCCCAGGCTGTACGGTGCAGCACCCGGGCCACAGAACCTTGCAGCGCCCTTGGCCTCCGAGTGAAGTAGGTGGGGTCTCCACAAGATGTACTTGCCTTGCCAAACTAATGTGGAGTGGTGTCCCCTCTTCGCTCTCAGGGAGGGCTGGGAGAGGTGTGGGAGGCTCACGGCACAGTTCCTGCCTGGCGGGCGCAGGGGCCTGAGTGCTGTCCCTGCTACAAAAGAAAATAGTAATTACACTGTCCTCAAAACAGTGCTTCCATCTTCTGTATCCCACTGCCTTCACCATGTGCTTGGTTTTGATAAAATAATTCTTTGTTTACATTTTAATAGAATTGACACTTTAGCTCTGTCAGACACCTATGATATAATTTTTTTGTCAAATTCTATGAAATCAATTTCATTTGGAATAAAATTAGAGTATTTATTTAGTTATTTGTTTGGTACAGCAACTGAGATCATAGATGTGCACCACCAGGCCAGGTTTCAGTGGCCAGCAGGGCTGGCACAGCATGCAGTACCAAGGTTTCAGCATGGATCCTTATGTTTGCCAGCAGGCACTTACACCACCAAGCCATCTCCCCGGCCTCAGAGTCATACGTTTTGTCTTATTTTTGGTCTTTTTTCACATTTTGTTTTTTTCACATTTGAATTCTAAGAATGTGTTTTGAGTGAAAAGAGTTTGGGGGGAAAATGAGTTTGGGTTTTGCTTTATTTTTCAAAGCCCTGTTAGCCCAGTCAACTCTCACCTTGTGGTAAGAAGCCAGCTGTCAGCATCCAGCTCACACGAATTATGCTCAGTGCCTTTACCTGCAGGGCTCTGTGTCGTAGCACACATAAAGCCTGCACTTCTAGTGTTGCTCAGTTTTATATTCCTGTGCCAGTGCACTATTTATATCTTACTCAGGCATGTCTGTTTCTTGCTATTCACACCTTTTTTTTTCTTTTTCTTTTTTTTTTTTGTCATGGTCCCACTGTGTAGCCCTGGATGGCCTCATTCATGGCAGTCCTCCCACTTCAGCCTCCTGAGTGCTGGGGTTACAGGCATACAACATCACACCCAGCTAGCTTTTTTTCACATTTTATTACTGTCAGTGGTATTTTCTTACAGAAGAAGGAAGTATTGAAGTGTGTATACCACTACACTATCTTTAACTCTGTGTTATTAACTGGCATGTAAGACAAAATGGGAAAATGAAACTCAAGATTTGCTTTCTTTCATAGGAAGACATGCAGTCTGTCTTCTTCAATAAAGAAGCCTGTTGAGTTAGTCACGCTGCTTACCTTCTCACAGGACTGCCTAGACCAGTGGTGGCAAACCTTTTAGAGGTTTCAGTGATACAAGCAGTTCATTGCAGTACATGTGCTATAAGTTTGCCACCACTGGTCTAGGTGTTTAACAAAGAATAGGTTCATTAAACTAGGACCATTCATGTTTCTTTGTCAGGCTTTTATTTTTCCTCATAATAATGGTGATGAACCCAGGGCCTTTGTACATTTGTTTTTGTTTTTGAGACAAGGTCTTGCCAAGTTTTTCATGTGCCCAGACTTGGCTTAAAGTTATAGTTCTCTTGCCTCAGCCTTCCAGTTGTACACCACATCTGGCCCTCATGGTGGGTTTAAGGCAGGGTTTTGCTATGCAGTTCATGCTGGCCTAAACTCTGTAGTAGGAACTGACTTCAAATTTGTAGCAATCCTCCTGCCTCACTTCCTGAGTACTATGATTTCAGATGTGTGCCACCACACCTGGCTCCTCAAATTTTTGTAATATGATGTTTTAGCTTCTTAATTGCCAAAGTCTTGATTGTAAAAAGTCTTCAAAATTTTTTTTTCTTCTGTGTACTTATAGGTAAGATCTCTAAAAGAGATCTAAAATTCCTTTAAATAAAATTCCTGAAGCTGTAGGTATTTGTTTAAATTATTCCTTTTTTCGTTAGGAAAATTAATTGTGTCTCTAGAATTTATGTGAATCTGCCATAAAGCAAAAACAGAGGCAGAGGGGCTAGGAGATAGCTCAGTAAAATAAGCATTTGCCTGTCAACCACAGATCCTGAGTTCAGTCCCAGGTACCACAAAAAAAAAAAAATAAAAGGAAGTCATGATCAGATGCTTTTTAAGAGCGAGGGCCTATGGGGGGCCAGGGAGGTGGCTCTGGAATAAGTGCTTCCCTGGCAAGCACAAGGGCCTGAGTTCAATACTTGATTCTGCCCAAAAAAGGACCAGGGCTTTAGGCTGACCTGATAGATAGCTCAGCGGACTAAAGCACCTGCTTAGGCAGACGCAGTGGCCAGGGTTTAATCTCTGGCGTGCTATGCCAGCCCCTCCTCCAGAGCATGCTGAGAAGGGGGTTGGGACCAGGTGTGGGGGGTATGCCTGTAATCCCAGCACTTGGGAGGCTGAAAATAGGAGAATCACTATGAGTCAAATCTATGTAGTGAGACCTTGTACTAAATACATTTTCTAAAAAAGGGTTTCATTTTTCTTTTGTGTGCTGTTCCATTGTGTGAATATGACATTCAGAGGACTTCTCTCTTTAAACCTTAAATAGGTAGAATCCTTCAAATGTTTAGAATTTTTAAAGAATGATTCTAATTTAGTGTAGCACCAAGGTCAGTGTAATGATTTTTATTTTTTAGGAGGCCGAAAAAATGAATCCAGGCTTCTGTAAAAACTCTTAAAAGGAAGGGCTGGGGAGATGGCTCATTAGTATAAGTGCTTGCCTGGCAAGTGCAAGGGCCTGAGTTCAATCCCTGGTTCCAACAAAAAAAAAAAAAAAAAAAAAATTCAGAGAGAAAGAGTGGTGGTTTCTCTTGAATATAGTGCTTCTTGCCTGCAAGTCAAGAAGTACTGAGGCACACTGTTTGGGACTAGGGAGATAGCTCAGTGGAATAAGCGCTTTCTTCGCAAGCACAAGGGCCTGAGTTCAATCCCCAGTTCTGCAAAAAAAAAAAAACCTTAAGCCGGGCGTGGTGGCGCATGCCTGTAATCCCAGCACTAGGGAGGCTGAGGCAGGCGGATTGTTGTGAGTTCGAGACCAGCCTGAGCTACAAAGTGAGCTTAAGGCCAGCCTGAACTGCACAGTGAGACCCTGTCTCAAAAAGACAAAATAAAATAAAATAAAACAAAACAAAACTTAAAAAAAAAACAAACAAAAAAAAAACCCTTAAAACTCTTGAAGGAAATCTGGACTATTTAACTTACTGTTCTTAATCCAAGTATGGTTTAGAGGGTTTTTTGTTTGTTTGTTGTCATGCATGCATGTGTGCATCCATTCATTTATTTGGTGCAGGGTCTTGCTGTGCAGCTCAGACTTTTAGTGATCTTCCTTTCTCAGCCTCCCCAGCACTGGGATTATTGGCGTGTGCCACCACACCCGGTTTCAGGACCAGCATAGGGTGCCAGGACCCAGATATAGTTTTAATTTTTTCATGTATTTAGCATAGGATCTCACTGTCCAGGTCAGACTTATAGTGATCCTCCTGTTTTCAGCCTCTCATGAGCTGGGATTACATTCACGCCACCACACCCAGTTTCAGTCAATGTCTCAGCGCACCCTAGGGCAGGGCTGGCAAGGCATGCAGGGGATCAAACCCCAGTCCAGGCATCTGCCTAAGCAGGTGCTTTAATCCACTGAGCTATCTAGCCAGCCCCATATATAGTTTTGAAAGGGAAATAATTATGAAGAAAACATATCTTAACTATTTTTTGTATTTAATTACAGTGGAATTTTATAAATTTCTAAGATTTTTATTTGCTTGTACTATGTTTATGTGTGGGTACCTGTCCCAGTGGGCTTTCTCTGGGTAATACAGTTGGCTTTAGTCATTATCTTGAAGAAGAAATTGTGACAAAAGTCTGTCTGAAGGGTATTTCATATGGTAAGGTCAGGATTTTATTTAAAAACCTAGGTTGAGGAAGCTATTGGCACCTTCTTCTCCCTGAGCCTACCCATTACCATCTGGATGTAGGCGCTGAAGCACAAGCCTGGCCCCCTTTCCTCCTGTGGTGTGCAGGCTATGTTCTGTCTCCCGTGTTGGATTGTTGGGTTTATGTTCAGTCTTCTGTGAGGACAGGACTGAGGGGCCAGGGCTGAGATGTGGCCCAGTGGCATAGGTGCCTGTCTGGTAGGCACAAGGCCCTGAATTCCATTCACAGTGCCAAAAACAAAGAAGTAGGGCAAAAGAAAGCACCTTGTAGGGCCGGGCGTGGTGGCGCATGCCTGTAATCCCAGCACTCGGGAGGCTGAGGCAGGAGGATTGTTGTGAGTTCGAGACCAGCCTGAGCTACAAAGTGAGCTCAAGGCCAGCCTGAACTGCATAGTGAGACCCTGTCTCAAAAAGACCAAAAAAAAAAAAAAAAAGAAAGCACCTTGTGAGTGAGGACTTCAAATCCCATCCTGAGTAACTACTGAAATCACCAGGCTAGGACCAGGGGAGCTAGAAGGCGCATTTATTCTTTTTACATACATATTCACCTTTGTGTCAGATCTCCTTTGAGGACATCTAGCAGCTTTTTAGTTGTGTAGTTTTCATTTTGTTTCTCATTATTTTAAATGGGTTAAAGAAAATTTGGGAGCCAAAGAATTAGCTCAGTGGTAGGACACTTGCCTAGCATGCCTGAGGGTCTGGCTTTACCCCAGGACTCCAGCAATAAAATAGGAAAGCTCTGCTTGGAATCAGTTACTAAGGGTCTCACACCATGCTAAGGTAGGGAGCTGCTTTGGCCAGGGTCAGCTCTGTACATTTACAGAACCCTAAAAATCATCTTGTGTCGTCTTAAATGACAACAGGAGGAGCTGAAGCGAGACCTGAAAATGAAGAAGGAAAAGGAGCTGATGCAGGCGGTGCAAGCCAGTGCAGCTGCCGCACCTTCCCCACCACGCACTACAGCTGCTCCAGCCCCTCCATCCCCACCTGCAACTGCCCTGCCATCTGCCGCCCTCCCTGGGTCCCCACTGCCCACCGCTTCCCAGAAGAGGAAGCGAGAGGAGGAGAAGGACTCCAGCTCCAAGTCCAAGAAGAAGAAAATGATCTCTACTACCTCAAAGGAAACTAAGAAGGACACAAAGCTTTACTGTATTTGTAAAACGCCTTATGATGAATCTAAGTGAGTAGATCTTTTTGAGCTCTAGTTTATATTGTTTTAAGTTTAACTGTTAATTCATACTTTTGAGGAAAACGAGTATTGTTAATGATATAAATGAAAATAATCCAGTGTGAGGAAATTTTCATTTCTGGTCTTGGCATCTCATATCTTTAATTGTGACAACAGTGAAGTAAAATTTGTTATTTTATACGTTCACAAGTCTTGTGTGTCCTTGTTATATTCTTTTCTGTCAAAAACAAGCTTTCTGCTGCTCTTTGCTTTCTTCTGTTCTCTGGATCAACTCCAAGTTGGTCAGTAATATGACTGGAGGTGGCGGTGTTACATGTGAAGCCCAGTATTGAGAATTTCCTTCCTGGGATCTCTAGATCCTGACATCCATCCATCTCACTCTGATACAAGAGGCTTCATGGGGTTTGATACCTGGCATATCCTGCTGGCCCCATCCCCAGGGTGCGATGACACAGCGAGTGAGACTGGGCGTGGTGGAGCACTCCTGTAATCCTTGTGCATAGCAGTCTGAAAACAGGAGGATCACTAGAAGTCCAACCTCTGTAGTGAGAACCTGTACTAAATACATTACCAAAAAAAAAAAAAAAAGGCTTCAAACTGGAATGGCTCCTGGTGGTTTGGTGGTGACTTATTTTTCATTTTGGTTCAGTTTTTTGCAATTCTATTTTTGTGTTGAAGTACCACAACCTAATATTTTTGTCAAAGTACCCAGTCTTGGGATCAAAAGCCAGAAAAATACAAAAAGAAAAAACTGTTACTTTTACCTATTTTTTAACTATGAAACTCAAAAATTTATAAGCATAGCATCTGGAAACTGTTTTTGACAGTTGTGACTTGTTTTTGATGATTTAAACAAGATTTTTAAGATAGTTCACAAATTTAGTTTTATTTATTTAGGTCATCACTATCAATGAATTAAGTATTTGATGTCTATTTTGAGCATTAAGATATAGGCCAACTTTTTAAAGCCATAATTAAGCACAGTATTTTCTATAGTACTGTTTTAAGTTTATTTGATTGTTTTTTAAAATGACCTTTCAGATTGCAGAATACCTAATGTCTACTTAAATGGATGTCTAAAATAAAATTGTGGTCTTTTTAATGGTATTTGTGTAACAGAGTTGAAACTGCCCTAATTTAGCATTTGTTTACAGAATGCCAGATGAAAACCATGTTGATGGGTTTGCCTGTTGAACACAGACAGTTGAGGCATCTTCACTTCTCATTGTCTTACCTCATTGGAAACTGTACATAACCCACAACGTGGAACCTATTAACTGACTCTTCCCTTAGTCTATTACAAGTGTGCCTCACTTTAAGCAAAACACAGATTGCTGAAACAAGAGTCACTCTTCATAAAAGGATCTGCTTGTGGAATTCTTTTCCTAATAAAGTTTCTTTGGCCCTTTGAAAGTATTCAAATCTCAGAAATTAATTTCACACACTTTTTTGGAATGTCAAAAGTTTTGTAAAATGAGGTACACCTGTGCTTGTGCTCATTTTATTGAAATTGCCTCATTAATTTGTGGATATTCCATATTTTTCAGTTTGCCATTAACATTTCAGTATGTCAGGTTAATTTACTCCTTGTTCTTGTTTAAAGGAGTGTTTTAGGCGCATTTTGTAATCTCTCTACCAAACTGGCTTGGCTTGAGAATCCAATAAGCATGACTCAAAATACAAGTCCTAAATTTACTTCCAGAACACATGCGTACCCCTCAGAGGAGATAGCATACCAACATGCCTCAGAAGATCCCCATCCCTGGCAGGAAATACATGTGACAGTCATCAAAGTACAAAGTTACCGGTAATCAGATAAAGCGTAAGACTCCATATTACTCCCTCAAACTCATGGTGCAGGTCAGTTTGTGGCTTGAGGACCATTTCCATTTGTTTAGGTTCCTGGTGGCAAACCTATGGCACCTGTGCCACAGCTGACTGGCTGTTATGGAAAGCACTAGAAGGCTCGCTGTCACTGTTTTAGGTGAATCTGCCCAGAAACATGGTAGAATAGAGGGTACCAGTGGTGGGCTGCTAGCATAGCTCAGCAGACTAAGTGATTGCTTAGGTAAACGCATAGGAGCCAGGGTACCATCCCTGGCTCCAAATGCTGTGCCAGCCTCACCCCTGGGTGTGCTGAGCCAGCGGTGGGGTCCAGGCATGGTGGCGCACACCTGCAATCCCATCACTAAGGAGGCAGAAATCAGGAGAATCACTGTGAGTCTGGACTGTGTACTGAGACCCTACACACAAAAAAAACCCTAGAGGGTGCCAGTGGTGTCCCCAAGCCAGTGTGGTTCCCTTGTAATTCCTACTAACTCTTGCCATGACTCTATATGAGATTCCTGCGTATGTGTATCAGTGAGTTTAGATACACTGCATTCATCACAGAGATACTTCTGAGTTTGTCTTTAGGGTGCCTGTACTGCAAAAGCCTCAGGGTGCCTACTGCTCCACACCCACACGTGCCCGAGACTGCAGAGCTTCCCTGCCATCACACTTGCCAGCTCCCACAGCACCTTCCAGGGCTTTAGGTAACTTTCCTCACCTTGTGCTCCCTACCATGTGTAGCTGGTTTTGAGTTAAAGCGGTTCCTTCAGGAGTCCAGTTTATCAGCCAGACTCCTTTCCACATTGGTCACACTTCTATTGTATTAACTGAAAAGCAGCCCATGTTTTAACCACTATGAGAGATGACCTTAATAGGATGAAATTCCAATTTCTGTTTAGAAAACTTGGTAGAAATTGAATTACTACATGTACCTTTCTTAGTTCCCTTCATACCATGTTTTGACCATATATCTTCCACACTTGGCTGACCTGCATGTTCCTCGCAGTGTGACTTCTCCTTGGTGTTTGCGCTTCGCTTTGTTTTCAATTTTAAATTGTGAGATACATTTTCAAACCTATCTGAGAAATAGCCCTCATATTGAAGTGGCTTCTGTGGAATAGGTTTGACAGATGTAAGTCTTTGATTCTTTGGCTTTGGTTTTTGTGCCTGTTACAGTTTTACACACATTCATTATGAGAAAGACATCACCATCAGTGTTTATTTTTTCAAGTGCTAGTATGTTTTTAAAGACCCATATTTAACTAAACAGTGTGTTTGTTGAAATTGATGTGAGTGACTTTTATGTTTTCACGCTGGATACAGTGTCAGATGCTGTAGTTTGCAGGAGTAGAATGGTTAGATTCAGGATGTTTAGCTGACTCTTGCAGAAAGTTACTCTATAAGAAAATGAGTCAAGGCAGGGTAGACAGATTTAAGTACCATGCAGCTCAAAATGACAATTACATTGTCATTTTCATTGTGAATACTTTTAGGTTCTATATTGGCTGTGATCTTTGTACTAACTGGTATCATGGAGAATGTGTTGGCATCACAGAAAAGGAGGCTAAGAAAATGGATGTGTACATCTGTAATGATTGTAAACGGGCACAAGAGGGCAGCAGTGAGGAATTGTACTGTATCTGCAGAACACCTTATGATGAGTCACAGTGAGTTCTGATAAGAGCATCATCTTTAATACTGTAGGAAGCCAAATTGCTCGGACCGGTTATTTATTTTAAAATAAAAAGAAAGATATTTTTTCTGCATATATTATACACTTACATTACAAATTCCTTTCCATTTTTTCTTTTTCCCTCTTTACCACCCCTTCAAAATTGGTGTTGCTTCATAGTGAATGCTTGAGATGCACTGGGGGGAATTTAATTTAATAGTAGATACGCTTCTTCAGTATTTTAACATAGAAATTAATGAGATTAAAATAGCCTGACTCATTTGGATTTTGTCAGTGTTTGAAATGGTGCTTTATTGTAGGGTAGAAGAACACTAATTTTGGTACAATTTCTGAAACTGTTACTAGCTTACAGGATTTTGAACTCCCATTTGATATGGTACTAGTTGAAAGATTTTTTACTTCATTTAGTTTTGAGCTTTAAAATCAATTAGGGGCTGGGAGATGGCTCAGTCGAATAAGCGCTTCCCTGGCAAATACAAGGATCTGAGTTCAATCCCCAGTTCCGCCAATAAATAAATAAATAAAATCAATGAAATGTTTCACATTTTTCTTCCAATTGATTTTTCAGTATTTTACAGTGTTCTTAGTAAATTTTTGCTGCTTGTTAACACCAGAAATACTAAATTAATGCATTTCAGTGTCATTCTTAAGAGAAAAAATAACCATAATATATTAAAAAGCCATTTCATATCCCAGGTTTAGCCCATTTTGAGTTGCATGTTTTATTTTCAAAAGCAAATAATAAGTGATGTTATCTCATCTGTTGTGGACTCACATTTCCACTTTGGATCTTACAGATTTTATATCGGCTGTGATCGGTGTCAGAACTGGTACCATGGGCGCTGTGTTGGCATCTTGCAGAGTGAGGCAGAGCTCATTGATGAGTATGTCTGTCCACAGTGCCAGTCCACAGAGGACGCCATGACAGTGCTCACACCACTGACGGAGAAAGATTATGAGGGCTTGAAGAGGGTGCTACGCTCCTTACAGGTGAGGACCCCTGGGCAGCATTTGAAAAGAAAATCAGCCTGTAAGACTAGAAAAACACTTCTAAGGTTTGAACTTCCCTGCTTTAAGTGTCTGGTTATTTATTCCAGCTTTTGGATTGGAGGACTTGACAAACTTTGGCCTTCTGAATGCCAGTGGTGTGAGATGGACCATTTTCATACACCCACCTTAGCAGTTGTTTATGTAGTAATCTCAGTTAAAGGACTCATGGGACTAGGGAGATAGCTCAGTAGAATAAGCGCTTGTCTGGTAAGCACAGAGTCCTGAGTTCAGTCCCAATACTGTTAAATAAATAAATAAAGGACTCAATTTGTTGTTATTTTACCTTTAGGGTTTATTTTTTTTTTGTCTTTTTTGACAGGGTCTCACTGTGCAGTTTGGGCTGGCCTTAAGCTCACTTTGTAGCTCAGGCTGGTCTCCAACTCACAACAATCCTCCTGTTTTAACCTCCCGAGTGCTGGGATTATAAGGGTATGCCACCACACCCGGCTTATCTTTACGGTTTCTAAAGATGTTATTTCATGGCCATAGATTGGAGGACAATTATTTTAGTTACTCCCTTCTTTATTAGAAATAAAAAAGAGAGTAGACATGGTGGTTTCTAAGATTGAAGGGGCTTAGAGAAGTACTCAAAACAGAGCATTCAACTGCAACTTTTCTCCTGTCATAATCAAAATCACAGAATTAGAGGACCTGAGAAGAGACTCAGAATCTTCTCAGTGGCTGAGTGTCCACATTGCTGCCACCTCGTTACCCAGCCATTTTACTCTGACCCTGCCCGCTATAGCTTTACAGAAGTGATGATGCCAGCATTGCTCAGAGGCAGGTCACCATGGCTCCTAAAACTTGGAATTCAACAATTAATATGGTAACTCAATTGAGAACTGTAATAGTATTTCCACTTGATGGTAATGATGCCTGTTTTTTATTGTAGGCTCATAAGATGGCCTGGCCTTTCCTTGAACCGGTAGACCCTAATGATGCACCAGATTATTATGGCGTTATTAAAGAGCCTATGGGTAAGTAATGGAATTGAATATGAAGTTTTTCAGCAGTCTCAGGAGGAGATACTTATCATCCATACAACTGAGATCTCATGAGGATCTCTTCAACAAAGTTGGTAGGAGTATAAATTGATATAGTCACTTTGAAGGGTAAATTGGGAATGTCAGTATAAATATGCATGCCCTTCAAGCCAGCAGTTTCATTTCTTAGGATGTTTATAACTGAAAGAACATTGGGAATGAAATAGCTATCCATAGAATAGCTACATCAAATGATGTGAGTGGAGTATTATGCAGCTGTTTTATAAAAGAATGCATGATATCAGTAAGTAGGTTGGATTATGTCCGACTGTATCATCCTTCCCTGTCACCTCTTCATCTTTTCCTGAGGGATAGTGAAATCATTGAACCTACAGTAGGGATCCAAGATAGACTTATTTCCCAGGAACAAACTGATAGTAACAGTTATAGCTGATTGTGTTAAATAAACAACAAGTGCTTGAATTTAAAGAAAGTGTACCTCTACCCAGGTGTGGTGGCACACACCTATAGTCCCAGCACTGGGAGTCTGAGGGAGGAGGATCCTTATGAGTTCAAGACCAACCTGAGCTGCATAGTGAGACCCTGTCTCAGATAGATAGATAGATAGATAGATAGATAGATAGATAGATAGATAGATAGATAGATAGATAGATAGATAGATAGATAGATAAATTCCTTTAGGGATATGAAGGACCCATCAAGATCAGCAATAGCTTTTATTTCATAAACAGAAATGAGTTTATTTGAATTATATTTTATAAATACTTCGTAACCTTACTGCTTTTTCCTATCAGATATCTTAAAGCCCTATTTTATGGGGCTAATTGTGTGTTAAGGATGGAATGCAGGCCTTGCCCATGCCAGGCAGAATTTTAATTGGATAAAATTAGGACACTTCATTTGATCATCCCCATTAAAGAAGTTTGGCTTTGTTTGTTGTTTTTTTTTTTTTTTTTTTTTTTTTTTTTTTTTTTTTTTTTTTTTTTTTTTTTTTTTTTCTCGTACTGCCAATGTGGCAATGAAGCTCATGCATCTACCTGCACTTAGTTGTTTGCTTAGAAAATTACTAGAACTAGAATTTCTGGCTTTAAAAAAAAAACTTTCAAACTATACTTAATAATCTGAACCAATTTCCACTATAGGTGTCTGTAGCCTTTCTTCTGTACTCTGAAAACACTGAGGAGCTGTGGATGTAACTCAGTAGTACAGAGCTTTCTTACCTTGTATAAAGCCCTGAACTCAATCCCTAGGATTGTGAAAATAAGTAAATAATACTGGAGATAACTGGGGATTAAATTCAGGTCCTTCCACTTGGCAGGGAAGCACTTATTCCACTGAGCCATCTCCCCAGCCCCTCTTTTTTTCTTTAAAAAACATTTTTTTTTTTCTTGTACTGAGAATCAAACTCAGGACCTTGAGTGTGCCGGGTACGCACTTGTGAAACTATTCTAAAGTAATATATGTTTGTTGGTAGGCTGAGGCCAGAGGATTGTTACGAGTTTGAGGCCAGCCTGGGCAAGATCCTGTCTCAAAACACCAATGAAGAAAGGGAAGGAGGCAGGCAGGGAGGGAGGGAGAGTGGAATATGTTTGATGTACACATATATGCAAGTAAGGTGTAACATTTACCATTGCTAAATACCATATACCAAAAAACAATGACTAAATAAAAAAGTACAAAATGTTTAAAATAATAATCACCATCACTATAAAAGCTTAAATTAGCAAAGCCTGGTAGCACATCCTGTAATCCTACACTTGGAAGACTGAGGCGATAAGATTACAAATTCAAGCCTGTCCCAGGTGATTAGCCAGAACCTGTCTCAAAATAAATAAATGAGGGCTGGCCAAATAGCTCAGCAGATTAAAGCACCTGGAAGCAGGTACAGGGGCAGGGATTTGATCCTTGGGTCTGCCATGCCAGCCCTGCCCCGATGGCACACTGAGACAGTAATTGAGACTGGGTGTGGTAGCATATTTCTGTAACCCCAGCTCTTAGGAGGGTGTAAACAGGTGGATCACTAGGAGTCCCATCTAGTAGTGAGACCCTCAACACCCTGTAGATCCTTCCCTAAAATATAAATAAACAAACAAATAAATAAATAAATAAATAAATAAATAAATAAAATTATTTATAATAAACAAGTATTAGTAAAGTAAAAAAGAATTAGTGTGTTCTTCACGAAGTACAAAATAGTCTCCAGTGGTAAAGCTGCTGTGTCCTGGGAGTGTATACTCAAAAGTGCAGGGTGTTCTTATACCGGAAAGCATTAAAGCTTTGAAAATGTTTACATTTTGTGTTTTTAAGACTTAGCCACCATGGAAGAAAGAGTACAAAGACGGTATTATGAGAAGCTGACAGAATTTGTGGCAGATATGACCAAAATTTTTGATAACTGTCGTTACTACAATCCAAGTGACTCCCCTTTTTACCAGTGTGCAGAAGTTCTTGAATCATTCTTTGTACAGAAATTGAAAGGATTCAAGGCTAGCAGGTAAGCAGTTGTGCTCTGTGCTGTGCACTAGTTCTGCTCTTAAACTTTCACTGTCCTATCTGAGGAATCATCCAGTGCACTGTATGATAAATCTTAAGCTACATTTAAGGCTGGTATCATGGTAGACTAATGGGGATGAGTGGACATGCTCACTAATGAGAAATTCCTGGGCTTGTTTTGAAGACACCCTTAGAATTAAAGTTGTTTTTAAATTTCAGCAAGCACCTGTTTCCTTCTTCTGAAGGCTGGTGCCACAGTAATGAGTGTGTGCTCACCTTCAGGCTGTATGGGGTAGGGGCTAAAGACAAGAGTGACCCCAGAGCCTCCAGGGGCTCCGTAGGGGCCATGTAGGTGCTTATGCCTAATTTATGTGTCCTCTAGTTTTCTGCATATGTGTTCTGTAGGCAAAACTAGTAGAGATGGCTTAGTAGAATAAGCACTTGCCTGGCAAGAGCAAGAGCTTGAGTTCAGTCTCTGGTTCTACAAAAAAAAAAAAAAAATCCATAGGCCTTTTGCTTTGAACATCTGATGACACTGAAATGTGTCACTGTGACCTTTGTGCTTTCTGATTCCAAACCACAATCCCCCTTTTGAGCCCATGATTTTACTTCTTCATAGAAGCCTGGTTTCCTTTTCTGTGATAGCCACCACCATTCTTCAACCTTTGCTCACTGACCCATGAGTTCCATTATCCATGGACATTCAGGTTGGGTTGAGCGTGCCTGGGGTGGGCCTGGGTATTACGAGCTTCTGAGTGAGTCCAGGTATGAGAAGGAACACACTGGGCAGTGGGGGCTGGAACTCGCAGTAGGACACTGAGCTCAGGAGAAGCACTAGGGACAAAAGGTCAACATCCTGTCTAGTACATTTCCTCCCTCCAGGGAATAGATTTCGGGTTATTTTGTCTTTTTCTCCTGTAGCAAGGTAGATAGTTACCAAGATCTATATTTAAAAGTGAAGCACACACCCAGCTAAAGTATGAAGTGCCATTGCCAGGAAAGGATTGAAAAACTGTAGTGAAAGAAAAAAGGACAGGAGGGAGGCTAATGACCAAAAATGAAGAAACTACCAAATCTCAAATTTCTAGTGTTTCCCATTCCTGTTAATTCATGTGTTATCAAACTTAAAAGGGGACTTTAAGCATAATAAAATCCTATTATGAACTAATAGAAGAACCCAAAACATAAACCCATAGTAGTAAAGAGACTTCTTTGAAGTCTTAATAGAAGACAAGAGATGAGAAAAGAGGGATTAATCAAGATCAATGTATGTGGGTTGGAAGTGGTCCTAGCCCAGGAGATGTTGCTTGACAACCTATAATGGACGCGCCAGCCTCCCAGAGTGACCCAGCTCATCGTGTCAGGTACACTGACACTTGAGAAACAGTCACTTCTCATTTAAAGGAAGCTCTGCCTGTCAGCCCAGTGCATGTGTGCATGCTGGCCTTCCTGACCTACCTGTCTGGCCCATAACTTATCTTTATGAAGTGTTAGACCCCCAAGGACAGCCAGACCTGGAACGTAAGCCTGCAGTGTGAAAGAGTAAGGTCAGAGGAGGACAGATAAATAGATGCCAGAAAAACAGATACTTTTTTAAAAATAACTGCTAGGTCATGTACAGAGAGACAGTTTAAAAGAAAAACTGCATCTGTATCGTGATGAACAGATTATTAAGAGTAATCAGAAGGACTAAACAAAAAAAGGGGATACAAAGGAAGGACCATTTTGTATTTGCATATACAGAATAGTTAGGATAGATATGTAGCTATGTTTGCTTAATTCTATGAGAAGAAAGATTGGTAGTAATAGTGTTTGGACAGGGTAACCTGTCTGCTTCTTGTACTATGAAAAACCACTAGGAAGATAATAGTGTAAA
>PVKA01007128.1:52975-79604 GCA_004027165.1 Ctenomys sociabilis
AGGGAATGTCTCAGTAGAATAAGTGCATACCTGGAAAGCACAAGAGTCTTGAGTTCAATACCTGGCTCTACCAAAAAATAAAGAGAGATGAAAATTATGAAAAAAAAAAAGTCATAGAGGTTGGGGAGATAGCTCCATGGTCTAAGCACCTTTCTGATGAGTGCAAGGACCTGGGTGCAGTCCCCAGAACCCAGAGCAAGCTGTGCCATCCACAGAAACTGTGTGGTAGTCCACACCTGTAAGCCCAGCACTGGGGAGCCTAAGACAGGAAGATCACTATGAGTGAGAGCTGTGTAGCCAGACCCTGTACATACATACATACATGATTTATTTAAAGGAAAAAATGTGATAGTGTCTGATACTCATTTAATGGAAATTTCAGAAAAAATGGAAAAGATGGAGGAAATTCTTCTCTGTAATGTCCTAAGCTAATGAGTGGCACAGTGCTTCAAGTCTAGAAGAACGAATTGGTTCATTCAGCAAATAATTACTGGAACTTCCTATGTGCTGGTACTGGGAACATAGCAAGAAGTCCCTCTCCTGTGTGGAGCTTACCTTCCTATGGGAAGTTGAGAACAGTTGTCCAGCATTGTAACCAAGTAGACAACTAGAAAAAGATACTATGTATCTGTTTTCCACAAGCCAAGGATAAGGAAATTCTTCTGCAGAGAACAATGCAACTTATTAAATACCAAGAGTTAGACTGGTGCTAGACTACAGTAGGGAATGTTAAAAGCTTATGGAAGAATAAATCCAGATGTTTGAGGAAATGTTTTCCAGCCTAGATGGGTGTGTAAAGCCAAGTGAGTGCAGAGTGTGAGGAAGGGGGGGTCCTTTCTTAACAAATTCTTGCAAGACACATGCTCTAGCAAAAATGATGCAGTCAGAGAAGTAAGACCTTAGGCCCAGGAAACCTGAGCACTGCTGCTCCCTGGGGGTTCTGTTTGTACAGGTCTGCACTATAGGCCCTCCAATTTTGAACCGGAGAGTAGATCTCTTGCAAGGCAGATTGACTGATTAGCAAATGATTTGGTTAAGATAGAAAAATGTAAGACAGTGATAAAACTGAAAAACTTAAAGGAACAGAAAAGATAAACTCCATAGAACGTACAGGGGGAAAAAAATACAGGAATTACCTCTTAGGTTCAATGAAAAAAAAAAAAACTTCACATATTGAAAAAGCACATTGATTCTGTTTTTAGAGTTAACCTATAAATAGAGCATAAAAACATAATCTTAAGTTAATGGGAAAATTAAACCTGGACTCAAAACTGAGAGGAGAGGAAAATAGTCAAATAAGCTCCCTTCATATTTGCCATACGAGGGTGTGAACAAAATAAAATAGATAAAACAAGAAATAACATTATAGGAAGTCTGCCTAAAGAGCTGAATGTGAATGTGCCAACCCATGGGGACCTCGCCTTTAGGTTTAGTGAAAAGAGGACCCAAGAGCATGGCTGCCCTTTGAACCACTGCGCACTTCCAGTAGGCACCAAGGATGTGAGGTGGTGCCTGCTGATGGAAGAGAGGAAGCATGTGTGGTTCCCGGGGCTTGTGCCAGACAGAGGAGTTTGGGGAGGCGGACAGGGCTGTCCCCTTGGTGCTCTGAGGCCTGGGGGTCATGGCTAGGGGTGGACTCAGTTCCTTTCATGTGCCAAGCACTTTCCATGCCACTGAGCTACACCCCAGTCCACAGAAGCCACTTAGGACTCCTTGCCACATAGGCTGTGGAGCCAGTTATACATTTGGGTTTATATAATTTTTATTAAAGCACTTGGGGGCTGGGGAGATAGCTCAGTAGAATAAGTGTTTGCCTGGCAAGTACAAGGTCCTTTATTTAATCCCTGGTGCCACAAAAATACAGAAAAGAACAAAGCACTTGGGAGCTAAATATAAGTTTGCTCAACTGTGCTTAAATAAATTGTAGTTTAAGGTTATTTGAAGGCAACTCTTGCCTTTTAAGGGAATATCTGATATTTCCAGCAGAATGTAATATTAAATATCCAGTCACTGAAACTTGTTCCTTGCCATATTTACCCTTTTTTTAATTTATGATCACCAGTATTGTTTGTACATTCTTTTCGTTACTCTATTTTGTTGAGCTTTGCCATTTATACCATCCATGTTCTTTCTTTTCTTACAGATTGTGATATCTTTAGTCTGAATTTTTACTGGAATCAGAGCTGGATGTTGGGTCACTGTTTGTTGTACCACGTGGTTACCTAATAATTCAAAATTGCCCCCCAAAAAGATTAGCTAATATAATTTTTAATATTAAAGATGTATGGTGGTAGAGAATTTATTCTAGCAGCCATGTTGAACAATGTATTTAAAAATTGTACACTCTTGCAATACTGTATTTGTCTACTACAACATAGTATTTTGACTTAGTCCTGATAACTGTATAGTAATTTGGTTTACTAACAAAAGTGATGAATAAAACTGTGAAACTAGAAAGACTTTCTTGGGCTTTAATAGAAAGATATGCTTTTATTATTACTATTTCTCTTTTTAATATAACTTTCCCCTTAAGATTTCCCAGATCAGTGTAAATAGGCACACAACTTTTGTGCAATGATAATGCTTTTGTAAATGTCTCTATTTGTCCTATTGGTTAAAAATATTATAATCTTTATTGGACAAATATATATATATTACACATATATATATATTATATATATTAATACTGGCTTTTTCCAGTGATCTATCATGTGTAGTGTACAGTGAAAAGGTTTAACAATGGCCGAGCATGGTGGCGCATGCCTGTAATCCCAGCACTCGGGAGGCTGAGGCAGGAGGATTGTTGTGAGTTTTAGACCAGCCTGAGCTACAAAGTGAACTTAAGGCCAGCCTGATCTTCATAGTGAGACCCTATCTCAAAAAGACAAAAAAAAAAAGGTTTCACATTTTAAGCTAAAAATGTAATTGTTCTCTTGGATTTGCTTGCCAAGGATAAACAAAAGAACATGGCTGCTTCCCCAGACTGACTGACCTTGGCATCCACATAGAGCCTCACTGTTGTCACAAATGAAGGGTGCTTACTTGTTCCCTTTTTTCTGTATTCTGTAGGTCTCATAACAACAAACTGCAGTCTACAGCTTCTTAAAGTTCAGCGTGTTAACGTAAAACACAGCAAGAATCTGGTTGTCTGAACTATTTTACATTAAGGAGCCAGATGTTTTAGTCAGGGTACCCTGACAAGACTTGACCTAAACTCATTTTTATTGGTCATAACAGTCTAAATACATTCTGGGCCAATTTTGTCCAACGGACAAGGGAAAAGCAAAGTCAACGACACCATTATCTTGTCAAGATCAAATGGTTTTACTATTGTGGCAGAAGCGAGAAAACTTTGTTTATTGAAAAAAAAAAAAAAAAGAAAAAGCAAGAAAAAAAGATACTATGGGGTCAAGTGTAACTCCATGGAAATGCCACGTCTGCTCTTCAGTGAAGAAGCTGGTTTAGAGTCACAGAAAACTTTTGACTGTATTTATTTATTGTTGCAAAAAAGATGCTTTTTTATTGCTGCCCTCATTTGTCAGCTAATTATTTTTTCTTATACAATCCAGCCTCAGTTACATGTAATCCACCCTGTATCTTATCATGATTCCTGTAGGTAACAGTACAAGATGACCTCTAGATGTCTTTTCTTTCTATGAAAGGAGCTGCTATGTACACATGTGCACACACACAACTGGGAATCAACAATGAGTTTATTGTTCGTGATAGACAAAAATTAAGCTTGCAGAAAGGTTGGGCAGAATGGTCCTGGACTCCAGACTATGTTGCCTTGAGTCTATCAGTACAGTTGTCCTTTCCTCTGCACCAGGCTAACATGACAAAATCTATTTGAAGGTATCTTGTTTGTAAACATTTGTCAGATTCTAATTTTTTCTTTTTGTATTAAGATTCAACTATGGATGTATATGAAACAAAATAAATGGAGATAACTTTTCTCCCGCAGATGGAGGTGTCTTTGTGCACTACTGGTTATCTGTCAGCCTGTGGGGAAGGGAGGGGTTCCCCAGGGTCCAGGCAGCAAGGTCTGCTCAGACTGGGGCTTTCCAGGACAACAGCGGCCCTTCGTTGCATAGTTCTGTCTGCTGTTACCACACCACAGCAGCCTCCAGGGTACTGATGCTGTTGGGTCAATCAAGTGTACCACAGGGTAACAGGACCAAATGCACATCCCCTGCATTGTACTTTCTGTGGTTCCCGGCACGAGAATGGTTGCAGAGAGCTACTTAAATTGTATGAAGGACACTTTTAGATGATCTCATCCTCTGAATTTTTTGTTGCTTGGTTTTTTTTGTGCTGTGTAAGGGAAAGTAGCATAAACTGTGGGAAGACAATGGAAGAGCAAAGGAAGGTGTACTCTGCATGCTTTTCCTTTCAGCGCTATAACTGTCCATGTTGTATTACTGCATTGTAATAATGGCTCCTCCAATCATGCAGTTTTGCAAAACTTTTCCTAGATTTTGCACTAATTCTATCAGCTTTGTCCTACCAAGTTCTGGAAATCACCTAGTTACTGTTTTTTCAAAGTTCCCTTCTGTTTAATGTTGCCCTGCTATGCAAACCTTTCCCAGACCTTAGTTTCTTAAAAGAAAGATGTTGCTACAGTTCCCAATTCTCTTAATACAGGCTCAGGTGTATAGGTCCTTCTGTCTGGGTTAATTTTATGTAGTGAAGCCCATTCCTTTTGTACATAAAGATGTCACTTAAACCTATACTTACAAATTAAAGTCACTAATTGCTCAATGTGGAAACAAAGTTTTTGTTTAAAATATTAAAATGAAAAAATATTAAAATGGACATAGTTAAATACAAGTTATTTTGTCCTTTAAATTTTAAAAAATGTTACATATTGTATGCACTGTGCTGATGCAAGAATTCTACATTTTAAATGAATCAAATCATTTTGCATCTCATCACATTACAGTATTTCTGTACTATTTACTCATATATATATAAATATATATGGGCTTACTCATTTAAAACTTGTTGCAGCAACAACTTTCCTACCTGTAGGCAATAGATTGCTATGTTTTTAACAAATTGTGGCAAATTCTAAACAGTAACTTTTTGTACTTAATAGGACCTTTCATCCTAGAAAAATAAAATAATGTTTTTGACATTGGATTTGGTGCAGTTTCTAATCAAACAGTAGTTCCTTGGTTATTTTCTGAATCTGTTGTCAAATTGTACAAATTAGATAACTTTTATGGAAACTGAGACCAGGAAGGTGTTAATTTCATATGCATTTAAATGGTATAACCTTTTTTTTATTTGCAATCTTTATTGTCATATAAACACATAAAAACATTTTACAGTTTTCTCAACTATAGAGCTTTATTCTTTCAAAAGTAATTTTTGAAAAACATTTCAAAAGCTGCTTTTCTACAAGTCTTTGACAAGTTTTATTCCATAAGATATTAAGCTGTTTTGCTTTAAGTGATCCAAGTGGTGTAATGCACATTTGTGATGCCTTTAAAATGTTTCTACTATAGTCCTTGGCCCTTAACCTACACAAATAGATTTCTTAGGCTAAAAGTATTTTCAGTGTTCGTTATTCTTCATCAACTAAATTCACAGCCCTTGGAGTTATAAACTATTTTCATAATATTTCTAAGGCTTTTTTTTCCTAACCAAATTCTACAGAATTACTGTAGCAAGTTTTTTAAAATTGTGTACCTTCGGAAATATTCTAGCGTGAACATTACGTTTTTATATATGAGTAGCCTAGAGTGTTAGACCTGGAGATGTGCTCTTGTTTGTAACTTACCTTCTAGAATCTCCAAATAAAAGTTCTTTCCCTACTTCTGCTCATTTCTATTAGGCAAACTCCTGGCCTCTTTGTTGCATTTCTGACACTGCAGAGCCAACCTGGGCCCTTATAATCTCTGCACACCTACTGTCTCCAATACCTTAAGGTGCCTCCCCAGAAGGCCCAAGCCCCTGTGATGAGAGCTGTCATCCCTTAGGCAAACAGTGGCCTTTAGGCACTTAGGGGAGAAAGGGCCAGCAGAGAAGTGCCTTTAATAATTTGAAATAGTCTGAAGGACCTCTAGTTACTTAGAATGAGATACTAAAAAACATTTCTCGGAAGACTGATTCATTTTGGACCAAACTGACCAAGCTGTGTTTTTATTTTTATTTTTATTTTTAAACTTTTTTTTTTTAATTTATTTATTTTATTTTTTTGGTGGAACCGGGGATTGAACTCAGGCCCTTGTATTTGCCAGGGAAGCACTTATTCCACTGAGCCATCTCCCCGGCCCTAAGCTGTGTTTTTAAAATAATAAAATCTTGGGCTGGGGAGATAGCTTAGCATAAGTACCTGCCTGGCAAGCACAAGATCCCAAGTTTGATCCTGGGTATATGCCATTCCAGCCTTAGAGGTGCACATTTGTAATCTTAACATTGAAGAGGCTGAGATGGGAGGATCTCTACTGAGTCCAAACTGCATATATCAAAGCTTTTTTTTTTTGGTGGAACTGGGGATTGAACTCAGGCCCCTTGCACTTGCCAAGGAAGCGCTTATTCCATTGAGCCATTTCCCCAGCCCCCTATAATTTTTCTTTTTTAATAATAAAGTCTTGTTTTAACATGTTCAAGTATGTTCTGAAGTTAAAGCTACACACTCTGGAGGACAAATCTGTTTTCAGATACATATGCTTGGTCAGCATCAAAGATGACTGGAGATACATGAACAGTGCTAGATGCTACCACTGAATACAGGAACAGCCTTAATCTGTGGTGGTGCTGGTGAATGGCTGAAGACAGTCAAGTATTTTATTGACAAACTGTTAATGTGTGCACAGAAAAAGAGAAGGCCCTCACCTTTGAAGCACACATCCATATCCTAAGAAAAATGTTAGCAGCAGGACAGAAGTATTAGAAACTATAATGAATTTGCTCATTAAAATATTCCAGACTGGGTATGGTGGTGCACGTGTATAATCCCAGCACTTGAGAGGCTGAAGCAGGAGAATCACCAGGAGTTCAAGGCCTGCCTGGTCCTGAGCTACAAAGTGAGCTCAAGACCAGCCTGAACTGCATGGTGAGACCCTGTCTTAAAAAGCAATATAAAATAAAATGTTCCACAGAATGAAAGTTAGAGGGGCCAGGGAGATGGCTCAGTGGAATAAATGCTTTCCTGGTAAGTGCAAGGGCCTGAGTTCAATCCCTGGTTCCACAAAAAAAAATAAAGAAAGTTAGACCTAAGGTCTAGACTGAATACTGAAAATGAGGTTTCTCAATTATTCCTTTTGCCAACCTGAAATTCCTACTCTGTTCCTCCTTGTCTCCTGTTTGCTGCTCCAACCCTGTGCTAGTCTACCTTGATGGCTTGGGCATCACCATTCTTGCCCTGCTGACCTGGATGTGTCTAATGGCCTGCATTTTTTGCCCAGCAGTTGGTTAAGGGTATGTATTCACCATACGGCTCCAACTATTACCGAAAACATCAAGATTTAGGCACGTTTCTGGTGTCCAAAATTTTTCATAAATAGTACTGGGTCAGAAGCACCTGCCTGGCAAGTGCAAGCTTCTGAGTCCGATCCCTGGTACTGAAAAAAATAAAATAGAACTGTTGTCTAACTATTCTAAGTCGAACGTTAACCCTCAGGTTTGACTTTCTTTATTCCTCTTAAGCTAGACCCATGTAGCGTTCCTTAGACATTAACATCTTGTTTTTGGTGGTTCTGGGACTGAACCCAGGATCTTCACTGAGCTCCATCCCCAACCCTTTTTTTGAGGAGGGTGTTGCTAGGTTTTTTAGGCTTGCCACAGACTTCACAGACCCTCTTGCCTCAGCTGCAGGATACTGGGATTATAGGCATGCACCTCTTGTGTCTGCCTTAATTTTATTTTAAAAGTCAGTCCTAGCTCTGCATGGTAGTGCGCACCTGTAATCCCAGCACTCTGGGAGGCTGAGGCAGAAGGCTCATGTATTTAAGCACAGTCTGGGTGACTTAGCAAGACCTTGCTTCAAAATAAAAAAGGAAAAAGAAAACTGAACACTTCATTAGCTGTATACTCTCTTATCAATACTTTATGTGAAATTTGGAGGCCAGGGAGATGGCTCAGTAGAGTAAGTGCTTCCCTGGCAAGCACAATGGCCTGAGTTCAATCCTGGGTTCCGGAAAAAAAAAAAAATTAGCAGAGATTTCTGGAGTTCAAATCCAGTCCCTGAAGCATGGTAGACACTCTACCACTGAGCTATATATCCCCACCCCTTTTCCAGATACATCTTGGTAAATTGCCCAGATTGGCCTAGAACTTGCAATCTTCCTGCCTCAGCTTCCCTTGTAGCATTTTTAATAAATTTTGGAAAATTATCAGTAATGATTTATCACATTCAGAAATTCAACTTTATACCCCATGTTTGAGGCAAAAAAGGAGATGTTATCACATTTTGTCTTAGGCTGTTGCCACTCTTCCCTGTCAGTTCTGGTGTCTGCTCTGGATGGCCTTTGACACTTAGTACTTTGTGATCCATCTGCATCTAAAGACACAGGTGAGCTCAAGGAGCACATCACTGTGAGACCAAAAGGGCTGCTTACTGTCTTTTGGCAATATCTGTTCAAGGTGCTTCAAATTAACCTAAGTACAGTGTGACTTGCAAAAATTGTAATGCCTGTGAACTCAAGTATGAAAGAATTATTAAACAGAGCTGGGAGCTAACCCTTTTAAAACCAACTGGAAACATTTGAAAAGTCACTTGTTTGTGAGCTGTGGCTGGTAAACACTAAGATTTGGAAATACATTTTTTAATTTATTTTTTTGTCTTTTTGAGACAGGGTCTCACTATGCAGTTCAGGCTGGCCTTAAGCTCACTTTGTAGCTCAGGCTGGTCTCGAACTCACAATAATCCTCCTGCCTCAGCCTCCCAAGTGCTGGGATTACAGGCATGCGCCACCACGCCCGGCTTGTAAGTACATCTTAGAAAACCTTTTTTTGAAACCTTGGGCTCAGTGCAGCTAAGAAATTAACAGGAGCATCCAAGATCTGATTTCAAAGCAAGATTTACTGCTTTATAGACATATCTGGTCAACAGAAAAGAACATCAGATACATTTTAGCATTGAAATAAGCATCCAGTGGGCCGGGGAGATGGCTCAGTGGAATAAGCGCTTCCCTGGCAAGCGCATGAGCCTGAGTTCAATCCCCGGTTCCACAAAAGAAAAAAAAAGAAATAAGCATCCAGAAGCAGGAAGGCATGAAAATACATCTTACATTTTGGTACATCAGGAACAGTTGGCTTTGAATACCATTTTCTTGGATTAAGCCCTTTAGTACTTTTTACATGTAAAATACTAATACTTAGGCTGGGCTCTGACCCTAGTGATAGTCTAAGTGACATTTCATACATAAATGTCTTTGACTAGTATACTTATGTATGGAATTTAAAATGTGGCTTAAGTATAAAAGTTTGGCTTGATCCTGATACAAACTATTCAGAATTGTGTAAATTCAAAAACATGGTTTTTGTGAACTCTTTCTACTTAAGAAATTTGTCAAAATAAGATTTTCACGTGAAGCTGTGATGTTAAGCAGATGGATCAGGTATCAGCTGCCTCTTGGCACTGTGCCTCTGAGCTCAGGAACGGGCCGTGTCAGAAGCATTTCGGGCCGTGTCAGAAGCATTTCGCAGATAAAGTGAGTCTTCGGGATTCGAGATGCTACTCTAGGAGTTGTTCACCAACTAGCTGTGGGCCAGTTGTAAACAGGCTCCGGAGGGGGGGGGGTGGCTTCCAAGCTGCCAGCCGAATGCCTTCAGGGCCCGGGATGGGCCATTTCACGGGCACTGGGTGTGAACCGCGCCTTGCACCTGCCGCTCCCTTGTCCTGTTAAACCTCTTCACGTAGCCGCTGCCGCTCCTGACCAGTCCGTCTCCTGGCCTCAGTCGTCCTCGCAGGATCTGGAGCAGAGCCTTGGGGAGCTGGCGTCTCTTGTGGTAAATGCGGCCCATCACAATGTACCTGCTGCCTGAACAAGATAACCAGAAACAAGTGTCACTGGGACGCTGAACAACAATCACGGGAGACCTTTAAGCTCACTGCACGTGTTAAACCGCAATTAACCTCCCGGCAGCGGGTGCAAAGCCAACCTGTGAGCCACAGGGCCATAGTGTCGGGGAGATGGGAGCGGACCCCGGAGCGCCCACACGAGGGCCTCGCTCCTCCGCTGCTGCCCGGAAGCTCCGCTTTACCGCCCTGGCAGCCGCGTCCGCGAGCGCCCGCTGGGTGCCATCCCCGCTGGTCGTCCCCCTCGACGGGGGTCGGGGCCCCTGGCTGCCCCGGAGAGGGCAGCGGTCGACCGCAGCTGCTCTGAAGTGCCGGCACACACTACACCTGGAAGAGGCCGTCCGGGACAGCTGCGTTACCAGGTGTCAGCTCCGGGCACGGCCTGTCGCAGCCGGAGGCGTCCAGGGCCAGCACGTGCGCCCGGAAGAAGAAGCCGTCCGGAGCGACGTAGAGGCGGCCCAGCCGGTACAGGCCTGCGCGGTCCACCAGCAGCGTCACCAGCCGGACCCCGGCGCCGAGCACATCCACATCATGCACGATTCCGTTCATGGCTGCTTTTGAAACACAAGTGTGGAGACTGGTATCACGCGACCTCCTCGACCACTCACCCGAGCTACCGGACGCCCCTGCACCTCGCCGCCTTGCTTGTCAGAGTTCAGCCGGGCTCGCCACGGCGGCGCGCACTCACCGAACTCGCTTTCGCAGTAGGCGTCGCGCTCGGCCGGGCCCGCCCTCCAGGCGCATGCGCAGGGCTCGGCTGCGCTGGGCGACGCAGGCGCAGGGGGCGGGGCGGCGGCGCGAGGCCGGTTGGGGTGCGCGTGTTCCAAGGGACCCTCGGTGGCGCGCGCGGCGGGAAAGCGCGGAGCTCTGGGGCGCGTTCGCCGCGGGGACTCCTCGGGCGCGCGACGCGGCGACGCTCGGTTTTCGGCCTGTGCGAAGCTCGGACTCAGCGGCTGCGCGGACGCGCGCACGGCCTCCCGGAAGCCGGCGCGGTTCTCGGAGGGTGGCGGGGGCTTCCGGCGCCGCGGCTCGGGCCAGGCGCTGGGGGCCTCGGGGAGCGGCTGTGCCCGGAGCCCCAGGGTCTCCTCCGCGCTCGCCGCGCTGTGGGGGTCGGGCTTTCTGTGGTGTGGCGGCGAAGCTGTGGAGAGAAGGCGGAGGACGTCACGGGGAGGCCCTGGGGAGGGGGCGAGGAGCGCCTGTGTGGGTGCGGAGGCTGCGGGACCGGCGTGAAGCTGACACTTGCCAGAGCAGCGGCGCGGGCTAGCGGCAGAGGCCCGGGGTCGCGCGGAGTCTCGCCCCGCTCCTAAAGAGCGAGCGCTCGCCGCCGGAGGGGACCCGCCCCGCAAAGCGCGGGCCACGCGGGGCTCGAGGCCCGACAGCCTGCGGAGGGGCGTGTTAAGGGTCCTTCATGTCTAGCTTTTCGGATTACAGCCCTCTTTACTGCAGACATCGGTTAAATGACACACTTCTTACTCTTCGTTTAATGCACATAGATTTACATAGATAAACACACGTCTGTGTATATAAACATCCTCCTTTTGCTATTTACAAATAGCGAAAGAAATACCAAACACAACCCCTAGGAGGAAAAGTATCGCGTTGGAGCTCCTCCTAATTGTTTAAGCGCCCTGACAACTATTTGGTTTTACCATCCCTGTTTACACTGTCATCTCGGGCACTGCAGAATCGAGCGTTTGTGAGTGGATTTTTGTCTGGCTTCTTGGACGCCACTTAATGCTAAACCACAGTTTGGAATTTTTGGGTTTTGGTGTATTGGGTGTTTTTTTTTCTCCAAGTCCCTGGGGAGCAGATGCCCCTGGCTAAGCAAGTATTAAAAACATACATCGCTTCCATTTTTCCATTAGGTGGTGATGAGAAACATTGTAATGAAAAGGAATGAAGACAGTTTCAGAAGCACTCTTGAGTTCTTCCAACTCTACAAACAGGTTAGGGAGCAAACTGCAGCCAGCCCAGAGACGGTAACCTCTGAGTTGGTGGCCAGCACGTGGGGAGGTCTTGGTTTCCCCCCCACCCCGCAGTAAACATCTTGAGCGCAAGCCTTTCGGCAGCTCTGGCAACTATTTAAAGTGGACCTGTTGCCAGATTGATAATCTCTAAAATCAGCATTCGCGCAGCAATGACAGCTGGTAGCGCTCCTGTTTTCGCGGAGTGTTGGTGCCCATTGGGTAAGCGGTACCCCCCACACAGCGGAAGGCAGGGTGGTGCACAGCCGCGCCTGCCTGTCCACTGCTGACCTCACGGCGCTTCCCCATGGACACTGCCATCTGTTGTCATGGACAGATCTGGTTTGATATCTGGGTTAAATGCCATTGAAGTCATTCCATTTCCATGTGGGAAAATAACCCAAAGGAAATTGCTCTGTGAGGTGTGGAAACTTTTCCCCAAAGATACTGAGGCGAAAGAGCGTTCAAATGAAAGCTAAGCAAAAGCCTTATCCCGCACAGCACGCCTGATTGCTTCATCCCCTCGGTCATTTCGTCTCACTCCTGGCTTGTGTGTGGATCTTGAGGATAGCAAGGGCAACGGCCCCGCTCGCCTCTCCTCAACCCGAGCCCCGGAACCCGCCTGACCCAGCTCCTTGCCCGCAGCAATGGCTTAGTACGCAGAGTTGGCTGCAGCCGCTTGCTCGCCAGGCTCCGTTCCCGAAGTCCTGCGGACCCCGCCTACCCACACCCACGCGCCCCGAGCGCCCCTTCCCTCTGTCCCCACAGGCTCCGCGCCCTCGCCCCTACCTTTTCTCTCTGCCAATGCCAGCGCCAGCGCAGCCCCGGGGGACCCCGCGAGCAGGCAGAGCAGCCAGAAGGCCCGGGCTGTCATTCTGCGCCCCGCTCAGCTGAGGGTGGCCCCAGGGAAGACTTGGGGTGCAGGTAACGTGGGTTGGGGACTCGGGGAGCTGAGCCGGGACTTGGCTGGAGGGGCGGGGGCGGCGCCCAGCAAGGTCGGCTGCTACAAGCGATTCGCGCTTCGGACGGCGCTGGCTAGGGACGGCTGGACGCGCGCCCCGGAACGCGGGAGGCCAGGCCTGGGGACACCGGCCGCACCTCTGGCCGGCAGCCTTCTCCCGGGTGTACGGCTCGGTGCCAGCGCCACGGGCACAAAGCCCTCGGCGAACGCCTTCTACCCCTGCTCCTTCCTCCTCCCCCCTTTCCCCTCTCTTACCTCCCCCTGTTCTGCCCTCCCCTCTCTTCCCCCTCCGGCCCTCCCCTCCCCCTCCCCTTCTCGCTCTCCTCCCCCACTGAAATCGCTATTTACTTGACCATACCTATCAAGTGCTCGCTAAGTGCCTTTTTTCTGGGGTGGCTTAGTAAAACACCTTAGTTCTCCCGGGAGGGCGCCTTGCCCACACCCAGATGGACTTCGTGTGCCGGCCCTGTGGGAGGACCCTTCCCAGGACTGAAAACGGGACCGTTCAGCAAAGAGGACAAGCGGCTGGGCAGCCGGTACAGCACATCACGCCTTTCCCTGCGCTGATAACTGAATACTGGTGCCTAGAACTCAAGGTGCCTGGGGGCTCGGCGCATACACACAGCACTCCCTGAGTGTCTTACACAGACACACATGCACATATCTTGGCCCCCTGCCCACTTGCAGCTCCACCTTTTATTTTCCTCTATTTATACTTTTGTTTTCTCAATAAGAGAAATCATGTGATACTGAAAGAAAAATCCCACGCTCATGGTCTGAGCAGAGGCTGTGCTGCTATGTCGCCAAAAGACCCTAGAAAGAGAGAGGGACATTGAGTGGTGGCCAGAGGACAGGCCCCCTTAATGTCTGTCCTTTTGGAAAGGCTGAAAACAGGCAACTGAGGCACACAAAGACAGCAGGGGGGACCTAGGAAGTGAAGTAGGAATACAACTGCTTGCCAGAGAATGGCTGCGAGTTTGAGGCCAGCCTGAGCTACAAAGTCAGTGCCAGCCAGCTTGAGCTACAAAGGGAGACCCTGTTTCAGAAAGACCAAAAATGAATGTTCTCTAAGTATAAGTGGTACCTGCCTGTAAACCATGAGGATCACAGTTTAAACCTAGCCATGGCAATTTATTGATCTCTGCACGCAGCAAGTGGGATGGCTGGGAATGCATCTCAGGACAAAGGCTCTGGCTTCCATCCTTAGTACCCTCTCCCAGAGGATACCCGTACAACCAAGGTCTCCAGGAAAACGGGCTTTTTTGGAGATAGGCCTGACCATGTGTGGCTCAATAAAAGCATGCTGCTTTGAGGGTTTGTACCCTGGAGCTCCCAGGCCCTGGGGGCTTCTGAAACGGAAGGAGTTGAAGAGCCTTCGGGAGCAGACTCCCAAGTGGGGCTGTTGTAGTCTGAGGACCTTGGGAGGTGAATATGTGCATATGGAAAGAGGCCAGGTGGGCAGTGGTGCTGGGCCTGGATGGCCAGAGCTGCAAAGGTATAAAATGTGAAGAGAGCAAATATGGCATCAGAGTCAACTATATCTCCCCAGGGAACATCTGGACCACTATGGGAGATGCTGGCTGCCTCCTCACCAGATCCCGAGGCTGAGATCCTGAAAGTGGTGCTGGCCCAGCCCCTGGGCCTCATGAGCCAGCCAGCTGAGGTGGCTCCACAGCCTCATTCCTGGCCTCAGAGGCCACTTTCTACATAAGGCATGAAGCTCCGCCTCACTGGAGGAGGGCATGGAGCTGGGGTATGGGAGCGAAGCCAGTTGGGACACCCCTTTGGAAGTTCCCACAATTTCTCCCACCTTCCCATGGCATCTGGCCTGTACCATCCACCCCCAGGTCCAGCCCCCTGCCCCAGAGACCTCACCCTTGGCACCCTGCCCAGGTTCTCAAAAAAGCTGCTTGAACTTTAAAAAAATGTGAAGAGAAGCTGCTGATAATGCCAGAGGCAGCACCTTTCTGTAGCTCAGCTGAGTTCTGTCTGAGGACTGATATGTACCCAAGCCATAGGGGGCAGAAACCAGGTTACCGCTTACCAGCTGGGCTCTGAGGGACCCAGCAAGGTGAGCCCTAGTTTGCTTTCCAGTGAGTTAGAAGTTGCCTGGAAGAACTGAGTCAAACTGCCACTGATGGGATGGGGTTGGGGTCAGTGTCTCCAAAATCCGTTTTTTCGTTTTGTGGCAGAGTGTTGCTATGTGGTTCAGGCTAGCTTTGAACTCACTAGTAGTCTATATAGATAGATAGCCTCAGTCTCCAGAATGCTGGGATTGCAGGTGAGTGCCACCACACCTGGCTGCAGACTGGATGAGACCAGATAGGCACACAACTTCATGCTCCTGGGGCCCGCACTGAAAATGCACACTCTTCCACAGCTTCCGCTCTTCTACAGGCTTTCTTGAGTCAAATGCAATAGCATGCGTTAAGCTTAGGCTTCCTCAGTCACAGTCGCATTTCAGACACAGCTTCCTGACCATGTCACCCAGGCCCAGCTTGAGTTGCTCCTGGAACTCCTCTGTGGCAGGAAGGCTCTGGAGCCCACTTCCAAGACGCAGAGGCCCATAGTGGTCTGGAGGCGCCTGGGAGCTCCCAGATGAGGGCTTAGCATTGGTGGGGGAGTCATCGCGGGGGTGGAGCTGTGCAACCCGATGCCAACGTATGCATTCATGAGGCTGGACAGAGGCACACACTTCTGGAAGTCTGCCCAACATTGACTATGATCAGAGTGCGTGGCAGAAAGGTCTGCACAGGAAGCTGCTCCTGCTGTCATCTGATTGGAGCGCTCACCTATTGGTTCACACAGACCCATGCCTCCTCCTGCACAGCAGGTGTGGATTCCTGTCAGTGGAAGAACTCAAAGGCCTAACGGACTTTTTGTTGTTGTCTGAGATAGGGTCTCACTATCTAGTTCAGGCCGGTCTTGAACTCACAAGGATCCTCCTGCCTCAGCCTCCTGAGTGCTGGGATTGCAGACATGTGTCACTACACCTAGCCTAATTGACATGTTCTCCCCAACCATGTAAAGAATTTTGAATATATATTTTTTCTTTATTTTTATATATTTGGTATAGGGTCTCACTATACAGCCAGACCAAAGTGATCCTCCTGTTTTCAGCTTCCTCAGCACTGGGATTACAGGTGTGTACCATGCCCTGGACTGGGTAGCTGGCTCAACACGCCCTGGGGGCAGGGCAGGCACAGTATGTGGGTCTAGTTCTCACTGAGAGGTGTCACTTCCCGGTTCCAGGGCAGATGCCCTCAGCCTGCTGGCACAGATCCTCCATCCCACTGGCATAGACTTTGTAGCTTCCACTGTCGGCCTTCCCAGTGCAGATCCATGAAACAGGCCTGGGTAAGACATCATTGTGGGCTATAAGCCACCAGCTGGGCTCACAGGGGCACATCATGTGCTCTAGATCTGCAGCTGGACTCATGCAGGACACCGCCGTGACTTCCAGGCCCTCAGCTGGAACCTTTGGGTTTGGTGTGTGGCCAGATCTCCTGCCGTCTTCTGCATTTGACTCTTTGAGTGACTGTTTTAAAATAATCCTATAAATTATGTATCCTGTAGTAAACTGTTTTCCTTGCAAACCCTGACTACAACAGGGGACTTGGAGCTGACTCATTGATCTTTAGGGATGAGAAGGTTGCTGAAATTGAGTTCACTGTGTAGCCAGCAGTTTAATCAGTCACAACTACTGGATAAAAGAACCCATGGCAGATTCTGAAGCTCAGCTGAACTTGGCTGGTGACTAAATCTATGTGCTAGGAGAGCAGTACCACTGCATTAATGGGATTTGAACACCTGCCAGACCTTGCTCATGTGGCTGGGCCGATGCACACCAGGAGTCCCATCACGCTGGAGGCTGAGGCAGAAGCACCACTGGGAGTTCAAAGCCAGCCTGAGCTACATAGCCAGACCCTGTTCAAAATATATAAATCAGAGCCGGGCAGATGGCTCAGTAGAATAAGTGCTTCCCTGGCAAATGCAAGGGCCTGAGTTCAATCACTGGTTCTGCCAAAAAAAAATTTTAAAAATTATATATATATATATATATATATATATATATATATACATATACATAATATATGAATAAATAAAAATCACTGAAAGGGTAAAAATTAAACAAAATGACCTGAGGAAATATTTGTAACATATATAGATAAACCATGCAAACCAGCAACAAGAAAAAATTCAAATATACAGTAAACATTTGGGGGGAGAAAGGTGCAATCTCACCAACAAACAAAGATGAACCTTTAAAAGAAAACTTCTGAACAGCAAGCACATAAAATAAGGGTGCACAGGCCCAGGGAGGTAGCTCAGTAGAATAAGCACTTGCCAGGCAAGCTCAGGGTCCTGAGTTCAATCCCTGGTACCGCAAAAAAAAAAAAAAAAAAAAAAAAAAAAAAGTGCTCCTCAACGTAGAGAAGCAGGCCTTAGGGAAGCAAGCCTTAGTGTACACTGTTCTGCCTGCTCCTTCTGTGTAACATATACAAAACACCTGAGGCCACTCAGCAATATGTAGCAAAAACACTGAAATTATCACATCCTTCAACTCAGCAATTCAACGTTGAGGTATTTACTCATTAAAAATGCTTATAGAGGACCGGGGAGTTAGCTCAGCGAACTAGGTGCCTGCTTAGGGCAAGCACAGGGGCTGGGATTTGATTGCCAGCACCACCTGTCCAGCTGGCCCTGCCCCCGGGTGCACTGAGCAGGCCACCAAGACCAAGGTGGTGATGCACTCCTGTAATCTCAGCGCTGGGGAGGCTGAAAACAGAGGAGGATCACTATGAGTCGGAGCTCCATAGCAAGACCCTGTACCAAATACATAAAAAAATAAAAAAAGCTCTTGGGAGCCAGGCATGGTGGAGTGCACCTTTATCCAAGGACATTCGAGGCCAAAGCAAGAGGATCTCAAGTTTGAGACCAGCCTTAGAGGAACTAGGTCTCCAGCAGGGTGAGCGAAGGTACCAAGGGTGGCAGCACAGGTCTGTAACACCCGAATCCACCCAACCCTGCACTCTGGGAGGCTGAGACAGGACTGAAAATTCAAGCCTAACCTGGGTGATTCAGTGGCTTACTGAGATCCTCTCTTGTCTTGTCTTGTCTTGTCTTTTTTCCAGACCAGGTTTCACAGTGCAGTTCAGGCTGGACTTGCATTCACAATGTAGCCCAGGCTGGCCTCAAACTCAAAGTGATCCTCCTGCCTCAGGTCCTGAGTGCTGGGATTACAGATATGCACCACCCTGCCTGGCTGTTCTGTCCTTTTCTTTGAGACAGGGTCTCCCGTGTAATGGCTGTGATCTCCCTTTGGAGCCCAGGCTGCCTCAGACTCTCCTGCTTCAGTCTCCTGCGTGCTTGGATCACATATGTGAACCACTGCAGCCACTGTTGCTGTTTGGTCAGCCTGGTTGCACACGCTGGCTAGCAGTCCCAGCACTGCAGAGGCTCCTTGGAGCCAGTCCCTCTGGGAAGTTTAGTTAGACCTCCACATTAGAATAAAAAGCGCTGGGAAAGAGCCAGGGAGATGTGGAAGAAGTGCTTCCCTGGCAAGCGTAAGGACCTGAGTTCAATCCCCGGTTCCGGAAAAAAAAAAAAAAAAAAAAAAAAGCGCTGGGAATGGCAAAGTGAGTAGTGAGTCGGGGGCTAAATAAACGCACGTGCACAAGCAGCAGGACCTGCCCTGGGGCCCCAGGCCAGGAAGGCCTCCAACAGGGCCGCTTCCCCCGACTGCGCTCGGCTGGCGCCCTCTGCCGGCCAGGTCTGAGATCGCGGCTCCCGCGGCCGGCCGCCCGCCCTTGGGCGCCCCAGGCTCGGGAAGGTGAGGCGAGGCGAGGCTTCTGCGGCTGTGAATGTCCAATACTAGAAAAAACAGTATCTTTACTTGACTTTTGTGAATTAAGGATAGCTTTTGCTTGTTTTGGTTTTTTTTGGCGGAGCCAGGGATTGAACTCACATTCTGGAACTTGCCAGGGAAGCGCTTATTCCACTGAGCCATCTCTCCGACCTTTGACCCACTGAGTCACAGCGCCCCACTCATCAGTGACTTGCCTAAGTCGAGCTTCAATTTGCAATTCTCTTGCCTCGGGCCTCCAGGGTGTTGGGTGTCTCCATGCCAGGGCTTACTGATTTTGTAAGGCGGGATCCTGGTGTATTTTATTTTGGGTTTTGAAATTAAGTCTGTTGGTACATCTCAGGTATCATCGTGTGCGCATTCGTTGCAGGTACTTGCGCCTGTACTCGTTGCTTCTTCTCTCCCCATCCCCTGGCCTCCCTCGCCCCTCTTCCCGATTCACAGATTTGCTTCCACTTTTTTCTTTCCTTTCCCAGCCCGCAGGTTCCCAGCCTGCTTGAATTGAGAACACTTTCTTCCCGTTTCCCAGGACCTGTTGCACATTCGAGGCCTCATTTACATCCTTGGCTTTTCACACCCGAGGAACCACGTGGTATTTACACGTGTGTGTGCAATTTATTTCACTTAAGCATATGGGAACCTGGTCAATTTTAAAGCATAATTTTCTTTTTTTGGCGGAACTGGGGATTGCACTGACCTTGTGCTTGCCAGGGAAGCGCTTATTCTACTGAGCTATCTCCCCAGCTACCTACCAATCTTAAATGAGTTTTTGTTTGTTTGTTTGTTTTTTTTTTTTAACGAGTTCTGAAACTTGTTGGGCTAAGGCAGTGCTAATAATTGATACTTAACCATGTGTTTAAAAACTAAACTTTGGGCAACTCATGTGGAGCCCTTCCTGTTTCTTAGGAACTAGTCCTATTCTCCATGCCAATTTCCCAATACATTTTATAACGCTTAAAAAATAAAAGAAATAAAAACTGAAATTCAGCAGTGGTGCATGTCTGTATCCCAGTGTTTGGCAGGCTGAGGCAGAAGGTTCCGGCTAGCCTGGGCCACAGAGAGGTTTGAGACCAAACCTGGGCCACATAGTGAAACCCTGTTTCAAAAACAAAACAAGGGGGGCCGGAGAGATGGCTCAGTACAATAAGTGCTTCCCTGGCAAGCGCATGGGTCTGAGTTCAATCCCTGGTTCCAAAAATAAAAAACAAAACAAAAAAAAGAAAACCAAAAATCCAAACTAGAATTCTGCCTGGCATGGTGGTACCTACCTGTAATAAAAGCCCTCAGGAGGCTAAGGAGGCAAGATCTCTGAGCTCAAGGTCAGTCTGAACTACGTGGTGAAACTTGCTGACACACCAAGCAAATAAATAAAGTAAACAAACAAACTGCATAATTAATGAACTAAAATCCCAAAATGATCAAGTATAAGACTATGTAAAAAAATAAAATAAAATAAGTCAAACCAGTGCCTGCCTAGGCAAGCTCAAGGGCTCAGGGTTCAATCCCCCTGCACCATAAGACCTCCTTCCCCCACTCCAGGTGCACTGAAGCAGCCACCAAGCCTGTAATCCCAGTGCTGGGAAGGCTGAAAACAGGAGGATCACTAGGATTCCGAGCTTTGTAGTGAGTCCTTGTACCAAATACATTAAAAAAAAAAAAAAAAAGCCAAACCAATTATTGCTATTAGAAGCAAGGCCTTATTCAACCATGGTGACACAAAAGCTGTCATCTCTCTGCTTGGGAGAATGAGGCAGGAGTGTTGTAAATTGCAGGACAGTCTGGACTACATCATGAGACCCTATCTTCATAAACCAAATCAAAACAAACAACAATAACAATCAAGAGTAGAGAGCCACAGGTGACCTGAAGGAAGTAGTGACTGGGGCCCAGCAATGGGGGACCACAGACATGGATCAGATCCTGTTTCCTGAGCCGCATTTGGATTACACATGTGTTCTAATTGCAAACACTGGTTGAACTGAGCACGCTTATCATCTTTTTTTTTTTTTTTTAATGTTATCTTTTTGTATTTTAGGAAAGGGTATGCAGGGTATTCAGGGTCTCACTACTAGATTGAACTGTAGTGATCTGCTTGCTCACAGCCTCTCGAGAGCTGAGATTATAGGGGTGTACCACCATGCTCAGTCTCAAATGACAGGCCCAGGGATCAAACCCCTGACCCCTGCATCTGTCTGCAGGTGCTTTAATCCACTGAGCTATTTGGCTGGCCCAATGCCATCTTTTTGTATGTATACGACACATTGATAATCATTTAAAATTTTCTTTAAAGGAGAAAAGATTTATTTTACCTCATAGTCTGTAGAGATTTCAGTCCATAGTTGGCTGGTTCCAAGGCAGGGCTGTGTGACAAACGAAAATTGAAGAGAAGAAACAGTCCCTGGTGTGGCAGGCAGGAGACAGCAAGCAGCAGTTAAAAAAAAAAAAAAAAAAAAAAGTTATGTGTGCATTCATGGTCATGGGGATGGAACCCAGGCTCTTCACCCTAAGCCTTTCTTTTCTTTTCTTTTTCTTTCTTTCTTTTTTTTTTTTTTTTTTTTCAGAACTGGGGATTGAACTCAGGCCCTTGCACTTGCCAGGGAAGCACTTATTCCACTGAGTCATCTCCCCAGCCTCTTTCTTTTATTTTGAACCAGGGTCTTACTAGGTACTTAAGTTAGTTGCTCAGGCTGAGCTTGAACTTCTGATCTTTCTGCTTCAATCTCACAAAGTGCAAGGATTATAGGGATGAGCTGCTATGGCCAGCTAGAGTTATTTTTTAAACTCATAAGGGGCTGGGGAAGATAGCTCAGTGGTCTAAGTGCCTGCCTGGCAAGCTCAAGGGCCTGGGATTTATCCCTGGTACTGTATGTTGCGCTGCCCTGCAGACCACAGGAATTGGGGAAGGCTGAGACAGGAGGATCACTGCAAGTCTGACACCCTGTAACAAATCAATCAATCAATAAATTGATTTAAATTGAGCCAAATAAAAATTAAGTGCAAAATATTAATTAGGGCCATGATTTATTTCAATTACAGGCCTCTACTTATGAATTTAAGATATTGCTATGCAGCAAACATAAAAGTCACTTAATTGTGCAGTGCAACTCAGCCTGGTTGCAGGCTCTTCTGGCGACACTAGGGTCCAGAATGCAGCTGAGGTCACCAAGGCTCTGGAAGTTGGCTTGGGAGCCCGCTGGCTTCCTCCCACACTCTGCCCCCAAGCCTGCTGACAAACTGAGAAGGAAACAGAAAACAGGCAATCGAGGCACGATGGGACATTTTAACGTGGCCGATTAGTAACATGGCCAGGCAGTCGGGCACTGTCTTCATCTTGGCTCTGCTGACATTAGGGCTGTACCATTTGCTGTGGTGGGGGACAGCCCTGTGAATTGTTTGTTAGTTTGTTTTGTTTTACTTTTGAGACAGGGTCTTACCATGCATTCAGGCTGGCCTGTAACTCACTGTGATCCTCCTGCCCCACCTCCCAGGTGCTGAGATTATAGACAAGTGCCTCCACAACAGACTTGTGTTGTCTGATGGTCAGCATTATCCTCGCCCTGTCTGCTAGGTGTCAGTAGTGCCCCCTCTTCCCAGTTGTGACAACTACAGATGCATCTAGTCATGGCCAGATGGCCCCTGGGGAAACCACTGGTCCAACTGAAAACCAAAGGCCTAAGGAAAGCAAAGCTATAAGGAGATATAGACATATCTATAGATATAGATAGCCTGTAAGGCTGGCCAAATAGTTCAGTGGGTTAAAGCTCCTGTTTAGGCATATGCAGGGGCTGGGTGTTCAGAAATTCAATACCCAGTCCTGGGCCAGAGTGATGACTCAGTAGAATTTTTTTTTTTTTTTTTTTCTTTTCTTTTCAGAACTGGGGATTGAACTCAGGCCCTTGAGCTTGCCAGGGAAGTGCTTTATTCCACTAAGCCATCTTCTTGGCCCCCATGACTCAGTAGAATAAACACTTCCCTGGCAAGCATAGGGGCCTGAGTTCAATCCCTGATTCTGCCAAAAGAAAAAAAACAACAACAAATTTAGGACTGGAGAGATGGCTCAGTGGAATAAGTGTGTCCTTGGCAAGTATAAGGGCCTAAGTTCAATCCCTGGTTCCACACACAAAAATTAATACAATTAATTAAAAATATATAAATAAACTTATTTAAAAAATAAACTGAGTTCAATAAACTGAGTTCAATCCCCAGTTCTGCCAAAAATAAATAAATTCTACTGAGTCATTATTCTGGCCCAGGCCTGGGTATTGAACTCCCAAACATCCATCCCCTGCATATGCCTAAACAGGAGCTTTAATCCACTGAGCTATTTGGCCAGCGGTCCTGTCCTTGGGGGCCCTGAAACAACGATTGAGACCGGACATAGTGGCACATGCCTATAATTCCAGCTTGGGACGCTGAAAACAGGAGGACCACTATGAGTCTGATCTACACAGTGAGACCCTGTAGGCCCTGTCCTAAATACAACAACAACAAAAATAGCCACCTCTACCATAAGTCCGTAAATACAGAGCATTTTAAAATTTTCAAATTAAGAGTCGGGAGTAATCCCACCATGTGTGAGGCTGGGCCAGCTCACACTACATATCAAAACCCTGGCTCAAAAAAAAAAAAAAAACAAGAAAAAGGCCCGGTATGGTAGCTCATGCCTGTAATCTCAGGAGGCTGAGGCAGGAGAATCACCTTGAGTTTGAGACTAGCCTGGACTACAATGTGAGCTCAAGGCCAGTCTGAACTGCATAGTGAGACCCTGTCTCAAAAAAGACAAAAGAAAGGAAGGATTCACCGTGAAGAGCAATTCAGGTTTATTCTGTGTTTACTGCTCCCAGTAGCTCATGTGGGCATCAACTCCTAACCCTGAGACAGCAGAAGAGGGCTGGAACCAACCCCCCTTCCTGGTGTCTGTCTCTGTCTCTGTCTGTCTCTCTCTCTCTCTCTCTCTCACACACACACACACACACACACACACACACACACACACACACACACACGACCACCCCAGTCTTTTTTTTTTTGTCTTTTTGAGACAGGGTCTCACTATGCAGTTCAGGTTGGCTTTAAGCTCACTTTGTAGCTCAGGCTGGTCTTGAACTCACAACAATCCTCCTGCCTCAGCCTCCCGAGTGCTGGGATTACAGGCATGCGCCACCACGCCCAGCTACCCCACTCTATTTGTTAATGCTTTCTGGTTTAAAAATTGAGCACTGCATTCTTAGTCAGCTAAAATTCTCCATTAGCCACTTGGTTATTTTAACACAGTTTTTAAAAATTCTGAAATTATTTGGCAAATGATGGTGTGGAGGTGCGACAACTCAGTTAGGGGAACCTGAGCTCTGCGTTATTTTTTCAGGGTTTATAAATCTAAAATAATTATATATATATATAATTTTTAAAAAAGGAATAAGTGCCCTGGTTCTGAAAAAAAATTAAAAGAAAATAAAAATTTGAAAATTCCTTAAAAATAAAATAAAATCCCTGTTAGTTAAGCAAGGTGAATGCTCCCTTTTCTTTTTTTTTTTTTTTTTTTTTTTTCCTTTTTGAGACAAGGTCTCACTATGCAGTTCAGGCTGGCCTTAAGCTCACTTTGTAGCTCAGGCTGGTCTCGAACTCACAGCAATCCTCCTGCCTCAGCCTCCCGAGTGCTGGGATTACAAGTTTTCGCGACCATGCCCGGCTGAATGCTCCTTCTTAAATATATGCAAGTATCACTTGCCAATGAAACTTAAAAAATGCTGAGGGAAAGTCGTTTAAAAACAAAGGCCGGGCATAGTGGCTCACGCCTGCAATTCCAGCACTCAGGAGGCTGAAGCAGGAGGATCTCTGACAATTAAGAACAGCGTGGGCTACACAGTGAGTTCAAGTCCAACCTGAACTGCACAGCAAAACTTCGTTCCTAACGCAACAAAAAGACCTTCTCTCGAAGCCGGGCGTGGTGGCGCAGGCCTGTAATCCCAGCACTCGGGAGGCTGAGGCAGGAGGATTGTTGTGAGTTCGAGACCAGCCTGAGCTACAAAGTGAGCTTAAGGCCAGCCTGAACTGCATAGTGAGACCCTGTCTCAAAAAAGACAAAAAAAAAAAAAAAAAAAAAGACCTTCTCTCGCTGTAGATTTAGCACTCACTTGGAGTAGTTTTTGAAAAATTCAGGACCATTTTACTATTTGTAATACAAATACATCGCTTCAGAGAAACGAAAGAAGTAGTTCAGAACTTGCATTTCCATGAAATGCCTTTTAACCTTCAAAAAAAAAAAAGACACAGTGCGACCCAGATGGGACTCGAACCCACAATCCCCAGCTCCGGAGGCTGATGCCTTATCCATTAGGCCACTGGGTCACCACAGGATCCGGGGCCTCTCACTATCCTTACGTGATGCCATCATCACTGTCCCGCCCCTGCATACTAAGGTCTCGCGCAAGCCGGCGTGCACGTCCTAAGCCACCGCCCCCAAAGATGGCACGCGACTGCGCATTCCAGTGCCGCGGCCCGAAGCTCTAGTGCGCCTGCGCCAGGCCAAGCCTCGGCGTCTCCAGTCACCAAGTGACTGCGCGCGAGGTGGCTTCTCAACTTTTGCTTAAACATTTTCTAGCCTGCCTTTCCCTCTGCGTTTCAATTGCCCTGGGCGGGCCCGGACTTATTAATTTTCCAGTGTCTGGGACCTTCCAGGAGCCACCGGCGGTTGGAGCCCCGCGCGGGTCGCCAGGTCCCCTACACCCTCCTGATGGGTTTTATCTGCCTTAACAAAAACGCTGCCAAGTCATCATGGCGGCGAGCCAACGTGGGAGGGGCCGCCGTAGGCCACCGCCTTCTCCCCGCCGAATTACAACTATTTCCTTCCTGCAGCATCCTGGTCCCTGACTCCGCCTCCTGTCCAATCACTGTCTGCTATGTCACGAAGGCCGTCCCCCCAGCGTCCTTTTTGGTCCTGCAGCCTTTGTTCTCCAAACGCTTCGGTGCCGGAGCTCGTCCGGCCCCACCCTTTGGCTTGGGTCGCAAGCCAGTTTTGCCCCTCTCCTGAGGCCTGCCCCTTGCTGCGGGAACTTTCCCTCCAAAAGCGGCCGACCCCGATGCTCACAGGTGAGCCTCCTCGAGACCCGAGCGGTCCTGCTACGTTTTCTCTCATTTTCCGATCCGTGAGCGTCCATGGGCTCGCATCCTCTGGGACACTCTACTGCCCTCTCAGTGACAGGGCAGATGTGGGTGTTTTCTCCCCGCTCACCCCGCCCTCCCCCGGGTTTCGAGATCGGCTGTTCAGCCTCTGGCTCGCCTTAAATTCGGTCACAAAGTTGAAAGTACTAGCGCCCATCCTCCAAATCCACTCCACGGGTTTGTCTCTTGGCCAGTGTCAATGCCTTGGAGCTCAGAGACAGCGTCATCCAGAGAACTTTTGCTACCGTAACCGCAAGTGGAAGGCAGTTTCTTCTGTGCAGGCCTTTATTGCCCTTGAGGTGCACCCTTGTCTCCTGCAGGTGTGTGGGCGGCCCAGCCTACATCACCCAACCTCTTGCGTGAATCCACCCCCTGATCCTGTTCACGACCCTTCCTACACCTTACCCTCAAGCGTCCCAGCCTGATAATCAACCCTCACCAGACACCCAGCCTCCTTCTCAGTCTAAACACCCACCCCCATGTCCACAGCCTTCCCTGGTGGCTGTACAGCCTCCCTCTCTATATTCTTTTTTTTTTTTTTTTTTTCTTTTTGAGACAGGGTCTTACTATGCAGTTCAGGCTGGCCTTTTTTTTTTTTTTTTTTTTTTTATTGTCTTTTTGAGACAGGATCTCACTATGTAGCTCAG